>JAWNNU010001866.1:0-281395 GCA_035044585.1 Scaptomyza polygonia
AACCCTAAAAACCTAAAAAAAAATGAACTAAGCAATTCACTAAGCAAATAGCCCTAGACACCCCACCAAAAAAAATTTGGAGCAACAACAGAAGACTTTGCGGACTCAACCCTCAAAAACACATCAACTGCATCCTCAACCCTAACACAAATACACACCATACCAACAAACAAGAAATTGCAGAGCTTTTTTGCAAAATCATTTCAGAACTAGCATCCGACCAGAACTTTACTACCAAATTCAGAAACGCAAAATACACAGCACTGAACGACAAACACAATCACACCTACCTCCCCAAAAATAGAGTGTTATAAATCGAACAGCCAATTACGTTTATAGAATTTACAGCAGCACTCAACACACTCAAAGGTAACACACCCGGACTGGACAGAATTAACTATACAATGATAAACAAGTAGAATCGTTGCAGTCGGACGCACCCGACTACGGTATACTCGATACCAGTAGTAAAACAGAATAAAAGAGAGCTGATTGCAATGCAAGTTAAAAGAATTTGGAGGATGGTAGGCTGGTGGTGGTTTGTGAGTGGGGGGGGGGGGGCCCCTAAACTTTAGCTGAAGATCTGTGTATGATGTCAATTGCTATCCTCATACCAAATTTGGTGACTCTAGCTCAAAAATAGTAAAATTTAAGGGAATGGTAGCTGGGGGTGGTAAGGGGGGGCTTGGCATCCAAACTTTTGCTGCAGATCTATTTATGATGTCAATAGCTATCCTCAAACCGAATTTGGTGACTTTAGCTCAAAGCTAGTAGAATATGGTAGAAGGGAGGCTGGGTGCTAGTATTGGGGGGCGTGGCGTCCAAAGTTTTGCTGCAGATCTATTTATGATGATAATTGCTATCCTCATACCAAATTTGGTGACTCAAGCTCAAAGTTAGTAGAATATGGTGGAAGGTGGGCAGCTTGGCCTGTATGGATTGTCGTGGCACCCAAACTTCTTATGCAATTTTTTGGGGGCTATAATCACCTATTTTGACAACAAAAATTTGGTGGCTCGAACTCAAAAACTGTAAGAGAAATAAGCATTTCTGTTTTTAAGCTTCGGGGGGCTGGGGGCGGAATGGGTAGGTAGGGCTCCACAACTTTGATGCACTTTTTGGGGAGTCGTTACCAGTTATCTACCTACCAAATTTGGTGACTTTAGCTCAAACACTATGGAAGATACACGCACTACTGTTTTTAGCGAAGCGTTGGGGCGGTTGAGGGCAGTAAAGATGTGCGTGGCATCCAAAGTTTTTATGATTTTGATTGGGGATCGTCAACACCTATCTTGGCCCTAAATTTGATGGCTCTAGCTCAAAAACTCTAGAAGATATGGGCATTTTTGGTGTTAAACTGCGGGGGGGCTGGGGGCGGAATTGGTGAGCGTGGCTCAAAAATTTTTGATGCAGGTTTTGGGGGTTGGTAGTAGCTATTTTCACCCCAAATTTGGTAGTTCTAGCTAAAAGGACTTGCAAAATAGCTGGATCTATCGATTTTGCGTTATCGAGTTTATCGATTTGCCAGCCCCCTAGTTATCGTAGAACTCCAATCTTAACACTTTAATTTACTATGCCATAGATAAAGACTTTTGCAAAGTTTCAAGTCTCTAGCTTGAAGGGTGTGGAAAAAAGTTGCGTTCATACAGACGGACAGACGGACAGACACCATGACGGACATTGCACAAACCCAATATATTCTTTACCTTCGGTATCGAGTATAAAAAACCAGCCACATAAATGACAAATAAAATCGTGCAATGGAACATCAACGGATATTTAAACAACTACAGCGAACTGCAAATGTTAATAACTAAACATACACCACACGTTATAGCCGTACCCATTCCTACCAACTATTAACAAAAAACATTGCCCACTCTTACGGAGGCGTAGCGCTACTAATTCACAAATCTCTACACACACAAGAAATTACCCTTAACGACGACTTTGACGTAATTTGCGCAGAATGCACATCCTAACAAAAATTCAGACTGATATCGGCATACATAGCGCCAAATCAAAAATTCTCTCCAAACAACCTCCAAGCCGTTCTAGAAACATCACGCATACCAACATTAGTCACCGGTGACTTCAACAGCTGGCACAAAAACTGGGATTCAAATGCAAACAACGCTAGAGGAAAACTTTAAGAAACATTCATAGCCCAATCAAACAACATCCTACTAAATGACGGTTCACCAACAGACCTCAGCACCCACAACACACTAACAAATATCGACCTAACCTTTAGCAGCCCCATACTCAAAATCGACAGCACATGACAAACAGAAGACAATCTCTATGGCAGCGACCACTTTCCAATCTTAATATCCCTTTTTTCAAAAGCAAAACCAAAATTTATCACTGACATAGCTAACTGGGCACAATTCTCGAAACTTACAGGCCGTCAGCCGGTTGGAGAAACAAGGGGAATAACACGCGCTGTGGGGGAACGCACTCATATCGCCATTATGAGTGCGCGCCTGTGCGGTGCGTGCCGTCCTTGGAACTCACAACTGGTAGTGCGACTACACTCTCCACGCGAGGGCGGCTGGAAGCAGGCCCTTGGTAAGGTCATGTCTCTGCCAAGGGTGCTGACGAATAGTAGTCGGGCGAGAGAAGAAAACTCTTTAAAATTACCCCAGTCCAAGGTGGAACAGCATCGTGCCGAGGGACTCGTGGCTGAGGGGGAGCTCAGTCGTTACTTTGCGAACTCTGGATACCTGCCGACCTCCAGTTTAATAAGGCTTCCCGCGGTACACGGGCTATGCCGCGGGTGACTGTCCACACCCGTCTACTCGTGGGACCAAATTATGAACACCGACAAACAAACAAACCCAGTGTCCGGGACACTCAAAAACCCGGTGGGAAACGCCAATCCCTCTATAGGTGCTTGCACCTCCTCCGCGACATCTGGTACGCCAGCAGGTGCTCGTAACGCCGCAAGCGGCATTGGTGCAGGACGGACAAGCCATTCGTCCTCACACCCCGGACGCCGACCTGGAACGGCTCCTGGAGCTCGGAGGCTGCAACACAAGTTTGCAGCACCAGCGTCCAGGTCCGCGACGCAGGCGGTCGCCCCGGGGTCCGCCTCTACGGCAGCAAATAAACCGCCTATACAAGACCGGAGGCGGGCTGCAGAGATTCTGCAACTCAACCTGAGCGGCCAGCAGTCGTCTCCCGACGGACTCAAGCTCGTTGAGTGGGCCAAGACAATATTGCCGGATTTTAAGCCAGCAATCCCGGCCGCTTCTGCAAAAGCCAAGCAGAAGCGCCAACGCTCCGTGGAGGAGCAGGCTCCGCAAGCCAAGCGGATAAAGCAGCCACCGCGTCCACAGCCACTCACTCGGTCCTTCGCCGAAGCCGCAAAGGGGAAGGTTCTAATTGGGGTCCTCGACAGGGGCCACAAGGAGGGCCATATCCCGCGGAACCAGTGGGGGGCCATTGAGAATGAGCTCCAGGACAAGGTGGTTGACCTAATGGAGCGGTCTGGTGGACCGCCGCCTCGTTGCTCTGATGCTGGGTGGCATCAGGGCAACATAAAAGCGATAGCCTGCGAGGACGAGTCATCGGCAGAGCTCTACAAAAAAGCGGTGGCCTTGCTGGGGGAAGTCTACCCCGGGGCGAAGCTCGAGGCGGTCGACTGGAAGGACGTGCCAAGTCGGCCCAGAGCGAGAGCTTGGGTTTCCGTCAAGCCAGAGGAGCCCGAGCGAATCCTCAAGCTCCTTCAGATGAGTAACCCCGACTTGGTTACTCAGGATTGGAGGATTGCCAAGGTCGAGGCGCCTGAAGGCAACAGCCGACAAATCATCCTTGTGATAAACGATGAGTCGGCTGAGACTCTGGTCGCAACAAATGGGGCGGCTCACTATGGCTTCAAGCCAATCACGATTAAAGTATACCGCTCGGATGCAGCCAGCAAGCCGTCAGGGTTGGAGGACGCACCGGAGGCACAAGTCACTGCCGCACTCCCGGAGCAGCCACTGCCGGTTGCTGTCGCCGATGATACCACCGCCAATGGTAAAATCATAAGCGAAGCGCCGGCAGCCAAGACGAGTGACGCCGAACTCGCCGACGCGGCTCAAATGATCAGCCTCGAAGAGGAAACGGATGACGAGGCTGATCTCACAGTGGTGGAGTTGAGAACGGAAGATGTCTTTGACACTCCTCCAAATCAACCTCCACCATTGTAAAGCGGCTGCAGCCGCCCTTCTGCTCCGCATAAGCCAATGCGGAGCAGACATTGTCCTGATCCAGGAACCTTGGGTCTGTGGTGGCAAGGTTTCTGGACTGGGGACTCAGGACTACAAGCTGCTTGTAGCCCACAACGAAGGTAAAGTCCGCACCTGCATTCTAGCAAGAAAACATCTAGACATTTTTCTGCTTCCTGATTTCAGCGATGGTGACAACACGGCTGTATGCCTTGAGCTAAAGTCTGGACAGGTCAGACTTAGCTCCGCCTACATGGCCCACGACCACCAGGGGCCCCTACCACAGCAACGACTACGGGCGTTAATCGCTGACTGCGAATTGACGCATACCGAGCTGATTATATGCTGCGACGCCAACGCTCACCACCATCAGTGGGGCAGCTCGGATATAAATGAACGGGGTGAGTTACTCTTCAATTATATCTTAACAACAAACTTAAACATTTGTAATATAGGTAACGACCCGACCTTTATCATAAAGAATAGGGAAGAGGTCTTAGACATGACGCTAGCCACAACCTCCCTCTATAAACAACTGACAAAATGGAGGGTACTCGTAGAGCACTCTTTCTCCGACCATAGGTATATCGACATAGAGTTCTGTCTTGACATACCCAGACCCAAATGGTGCAGAAACGTTAAACGTACAAACTGGACCAGATTCAAAGAATGCCTCGAAAGGCTAATCCCAGAGCATCCCCCAGTGGGATCCCCCTCTACCGAGTACACAGAGTTACTCACAAGTAAGCTCACGGAGGCATGCAAGTCCGCCCTAAACATGACATGCCCCCAGAGCAAACCAAGAGGCAAAACAAAACCACCATGGTGGTCCTCGCAATTAGGCGAGCTTCGTAAAACTTCACGAAAGCTCTTTAACAGAGCTAAGTCGAGGGGAGACGACCAATCATGGAGTCTCTACAAAGCCAGCCTATCCACCTTCAAAAAGAATCTTAGACAAGCTAAACGCTCCTCATGGCAAAACTTTTGCTCCAAAATAGAGAGCACTGCAGAAGCAGCAAGGCTCAGGAAGGTTCTCTCAAGTACTCAAGCAACCATAGGTTACCTCAAAAAACCTGATGACTCATGGACAACGACCAGTCTAGAGTCACTAGAACTTTTGATGGCAACCCACTTTCCCGGATGCTCAGTTGAAGTACCACTACCCCTTATCCAAAGAGAATTTCAGGAACACGTTTCCACCGACCTATTCTCCAGAGATATCATCTCGTGGGCTATTCGTAGCTTCTCACCCTTCAAGTCCCCTGGGCCGGACGAAATTATCCCAGCCCAACTGCAGCATGCAGGGGACATCGCCATAAACTGGCTTCAGAAAATTTTCTCCGACACCCTGACAACAGGAACGATCCCCAAGCCATGGCTCGAATCTAAAGTTGTCTTCATTCCCAAGGCGGGAAAAGCCTCACACACGACCCCCAAAGATTTCCGACCCATAAGCCTAACATCCTTCCTACTCAAGACACTAGAAAGGGTGCTGGGCTTACATATTAGAAATACGATCAAGACCGACAACTTCTCCCAAGCACAACATGCCTACCAAAAAGGTAAATCTACCGAGACAGCACTTCATGCTGTTGTCTCCACAATAGAAGCAGCACTCCACCACAAGGAGTATTGCCTTATAGCCTTTCTAGACATTGAGGGCGCTTTCAATAACGTCGTACCGTGGGCGATCACTGGAGCATTGTCAGAGCTGGGGGTGGGGGACCGCATTGTGGGACTGATTGATCAACTGCTCAAGAGCAGGACAGTCAGGGCCACTCTGGGGTCCTCAACCATATCCAGATCTGTAAATAGAGGCACACCGCAAGGAGGTGTCCTCTCTCCTCTCCTGTGGAACGTAGCGGTAAACAACCTGCTGCGCTCCATGGAGGGAGGGGGCTGTCGGGTGATCGCTTACGCAGATGACGTTGCCATAGCCTTCTCGGGCAAGTATCCCCAATCCTTGTGCGAATGCATGACCACTGCACTTCAAACATTGTCCTCATGGGCCACATCAAATGGACTAGGGCTGAACCCAGCCAAAACTGACTTAGTCCTCTTCACTAGGAGGTATAAGATTCCCCCCCTCAGGCCGCCGTCGTTGAACGGGGTGGAACTTTCCTTCAGTAAATCAGCCAAATACCTAGGGCTCACTCTTGATAGCAAACTAGACTGGAACCTCAACTCGGAGGAACGAGTGAAGAAGGCTTCAGTCGCACTATATACATGCAGGAAATCCATTGGATTAAAATGGGGAATGGCACCTCACATCACCCTCTGGCTGTACACAGCCATCGTAATAAGGCCTATCCTACTGTACGGAGTGTCGGTATGGTGGCCAGCTCTTTCAAAGAAGAAATTAGTCCACAAGCTTGGCAAGGTACAGCGTGCCGCTGGACTGACCACAACAGGAGCCCTCAGTACGACCCCAACTGAAGCTCTTGACAACATACTTAATCTTCTACCAATAGACCAAATGGGGAAGCTACTAGCAACTCTCTCTGCCCTACGCATGAGAGAAACAAAGCAGTGGTCCGAACAGACTTACGGACACTCCAAGGTTCTTGTGGGAAACCCACTTATTCCCAAAAACACGGACTATTGCCGTCCTCAGGAATTCCCCAAAACTCCATTCCATACACTTATCCCCTCCAGGGACGATTGGTGCTCAGGCACGCCAGGGCCGACAAACTCAATAAAAATTTACACTGATGGCTCTAAGCTAGACGACCGGGTAGGGGGCGGCGTCTTTTGCGATGAGCTATCCATTAACAAATCTTTCAGCCTCCCTGACCATTGCAGTGTGTTTCAAGCTGAAATCGCTGCAATTCACGAAGCACTCTCCTGCATATCCGAAATAAATTGCTCTGCAGCCAGAATCTGCATATTTTCTGATAGCCAGGCTGCTATCAAATCTCTCAAAGCGATATCATCTAACTCGATATCTGTCACAAACTGCCGCAGATCTCTGAAGGAGATGGCCGAGCAGTTCGAAATACACCTCATATGGGTGCCCGGACATAAAGGCATCGAGGGCAACGACAAAGCAGACGAGCTGGCAAGGCATGGTACTACCTTGCCTCTCCTCACAGGCAAGGAGAGCATGGGTATCCCCATGGCCAGCTGCAAGCTAAGAGTCCGATCGCACTTCGAACTTGAAGCAAACAAGAGATGGCAACTCACCACCGCCACGGGTAGGATTGCCAGGCAAACCTGGCCAACGCGCTGTAAAAAGCGGTCCTTAGGCCTTGTTCACTTAAACAGATTAGGTTGTGCTGCCGTAATCAGGGCCATTACGGGGCACTGGCTAGTGGGGACTCACGCAGCGAGACTTCTAGCCCCTTTCAATGATTTCTGCAGAAGCTGCCGAGACGAGGAGGAAGAGGAAACAGTCTCCCACCTCTTCTGCGACTGTCCAGCTCTCTGCAAAAACAGAAAGCGATACCTTGGTTCTTTCTTCTTATCGGACCTCTCTCAACTGGCGGACACTAAACCGAAAAATATCCTGTCCTTTATTCGAGCCTCGGGCTGGGACCACGCCCTCGTAAACGGCGTAACACACTCTACGTCTGGGTAGACGGTATCTGTGGACTAGGTCCACGACGCGGCATCACAATGGGCCAATACATGGCCTACGTGAGTGGGGGGTTTTTGTCTCAAACTGCTCACTACCGCTCTAACCTAACCTAACCTACAGAAGAATACTTCTCAGAGATACCAACAAGCACAAACATAAACAAAGAAACAGCCACAATACA
Organism: Scaptomyza polygonia; assembly: GCA_035044585.1. Taxonomy (NCBI): domain Eukaryota; kingdom Metazoa; phylum Arthropoda; class Insecta; order Diptera; family Drosophilidae; genus Scaptomyza; species Scaptomyza polygonia. Next base: position 7,973 of record JAWNNU010001866.1, read on the forward strand.
CAAAATAATAATCACCAGCGCCCACAGAACAATCCCTCAAACACACTCCATGACACACCATTACAATGACCCCTGGTGGAGCAAAGAACTACAAACACTAAGAGATGAAAAAAAAGAAGATGGCACAGACTCAAAAGGGAAATTACAACAGAAAACGTCGTACAGTTTAAAAAAGCTAATGCAATATTTAGACTAACCCTAAAAAACTAAAAAAAAATGAACTAAGCAATTCACTGAGCAAATAGCCCTAGACACCCCACCAAAAAAAATTTGGAGCAACAAGAGAAGACTTTGCGGACTCAACCCTCAAAAACACATCAACTGCATCCTCAACCCTAACACAAATACACACCATACCAACAAACAAGAAATTGCAGAGCATTTTTGCAAAATCATTTCAGAACTAGCATCCGACCAGAACTTTACTACCAAATTGAGAAACGCAAAATACACAGCACTGAACGACAAACAATCACACCTACCTCCCCAAAAATAGAGTGTTATAAATCGAACAGCCAATTACGTTTATAGAATTTACAGCAGCACTCAACACACTCAAAGGTAACAAACCCGGACTGGACAGAATTAAACTAAACTTTAGCTGAAGATCTGTGTATGATGTCAATTGCTATCCTCATACCAAATTTGGTGACTCTAGCTCAAAAATAGTAAAATTTGGGGGAAAGGTGGCTGGGGGTGGTAAGGGGGGGCGTGGCATCCAAACTTTTGCTGCAGATCTATTTATGATGTCAATAGCTATCCTCAAACCGAATTCGGTGACATTAGCTCAAAGCTAGTAAAATATGGTAGAAGGGAGGCTGGGTGCTAGTATTGGGGGGCGTGGCGTCCAAAGTTTTTCTGCAGATCTATTTATGATGTTAATTATTATCCTTATACCAAATTTGGTGACTCTAGCTCAAAGTTAGTAGAATATGGTAGAAGGGAGGCTGGGTGCTGGTATTGGGGGGCGTGGCGTCCAAAGTTTTTCTGCAGATCTATTTATGATGATAATTGCTATCCTCATACCAAATTTGGTGACTCTAGCTCAAAAATAGTAAAATTTAGGGGAAAGTGGCTGGGGGCGGTAAGGGGGGGCGTGGCATCCAAACTTTTGCTGCAGATCTATTTATGATGTCAATAGCTATCCTCAAACCGAATTTGGTGACTCTAGCTCAAAGTTAGTAGAATATGGTAGAAGGGTGGCTTGGTGCTGGTATGGCGGGGTGGGGGGGGCGTGGCGTCCAAAGTTTTTCTGCAGATCTATTTATGATGATAATTGCTAACCTCATACCAAATTTGGTGACTCTAGCTCAAAGTTAGTAGAATATGGTGGAAGGGGGCTTGGGGCGGTATGGGTGGGGGGCGCCATCCGCATTTTTTGGGTTTCTTCATCACCTATCTTGGCACCAAATTTGGCGGCTCTAGCTCAAAAGCTGTGGAAAATATAGGCATTTTTGATTTCAAAATGCAAGGGGCCGGAGAACGGGAGGGGCGTGGCTCCAAAACTTTGATGCAGTTTTTTGGGGATCGTTAACAGCTATCCTCCTACCAAATTTGGGTACTCTAGCTTTAAGGCTTTAGAAAATATACGCCTTCCCGGTTTTAGTGAAGCTTTGGGGCTGTTTGGGGCGTGGCTCCAAAATTGTTGATGAGATGAAAAATCCAAAAAATTTGGATGGCGCCAACACCACAAATCATAAATAGATCTGCGGCAAAACTTTGGACGCCACGCCCCACCATACCAGTCCTTAGCCCCCTTGCCGAAATATTCTACTAACTTTGAGCTAGAGTCACCAAATTCGGTATGAGGATAGCAATTGACATCATAAATAGATCTGCAGCAAACGTTTGGCTGCCACGCCCCCCCCCCCCCCCCCCCTTACCAACCACCCAGTCACCCTTCCACTATATTCTTCTAACTTTGAGCTAGAGTCACCAAATTTGGTATGAGGATAGCTATTGACATGATACACAGATCTTCAGCTAAAATTTTGATGCCACGCCCCACCATACCAGCCCCCAGCCCCTACCTTTAACAAACGTTGAGCTAGAGTCACCAAATTTGGAAGGAAGATAGCTTTTTGGCATCCCCATCTGCATCAGACTGTCTTTGAGGCAGCGTACACCACTGCCGTATCCGCACCTCATTGCAATCAGGTCTTTTTTAATCTGTTTTATTACTGGTATCGAGTATACCGCAGTCGGGTGCGTCCGACTGCAACGTTTCCTTCCTTTTGCTAAGGTGAACAGTTTCTTTTGAATGATGTGTCAGTTCGACTTTTAAACTATTTTTCGAGATAGTAAAGTGTAGTTAGAAATTTTAACATTCAGTCAAGCAAGTTTAATGTGTGCGGAACTAAAATAAATTTATAATTGGAAAATTCGGTTCATTTAAAAATCCGTGCCGAGACCAAAAAGGAATCATTTGAAAATGCCAGCAATTAGACGGACAAACTTTAGTCAATGCTGCGAGTCAAATATACACAAGAGCACGTCAAAATTAAGAACAACGCGAAGCGAGGAATGAAGTTCAACGGAATCGGGGGAATCGAAATGTTTCATTTAACCTCTATAGAGCTGCATTCAATTATAACGAAGAAATCGAGTACAGTTCACAGCAAATCGTTGATGTTGGACAAATCAACTTTGTATGACATTACTGCAAGGCTTTTAACCTTAAAAATGAAGCTCCTGGATTGTGTTGCGCGAGCGAGAGACCAAAGAGAAATCTTTTGAAAATGCCAGCAGCTTACGCCCAATCACTCAATTCACGACGCATTTAATCAAGAGTTGTGACGCGAAACCCAATACGATTCTAAGGCACTAAAAGAAAAGTTAATGTTGTGGCTGTGCTACGGCAGCTCATGTTGTAGCGCAGCCAGCAAGCCGAATGACATCGAATTCGCCCACAATTCACGAAGCAACAAACGGCAGTCCACCGAGAGAGTAAAATCGGCAGATTCCAGAAATGTTAGGTTGGTTGGAATATAGCTGTTTGAACCCTCTATAAATATAAAATCTTGTTGTTCTCATTGCTGTTGACTCTTCTATTTCCTCTGAAAAGATTTATTTTAATGATCTAACAGATAATGAGTTTCAATGTGGTAAAATATTACTCAGTGACCACTCACTGTATATTACTTGTTCATAAATTCCTCTCCATTCTGATAACATTAAGATATCTCATCTGAATGCACTGCTACTTGTTTCGTCATTGTTGACGGTTATGGATAATCTTATAGTGGCTGCTGATTTTATTTTGCCACATGTTGTACGGTCTGTGAATGAAACATCTTCGGCGCAGCTACCAGCCACTTCTGATGATTTTATCGATTGGAGTTAGGCCTATCACAAGTTAACAGGGTGCATAACAGTATAAATAAAATGTTAGATTTGATATTTGTTTCTGACTCAGATTATAGTAATGTTAGTAGAGTCCCCCTCTAGTGCTTGGTAGAGATATTAACAATCAAACCTAAGAGCTTTTCGTCGAACTTCTTTAGTTAAGACCAGCATCTAAAAATTCTTTAAAGACCTGTTGCTTTCGTAAAACTAACTTTACTAAATTAAATGATCTTCTTCAGCGTACTAATTGGTTTCACCTATGTTCTTCTAGTGATATAGAAAATGTCACTGCCATTTTTTACAGGACTTTTGAATTCACATTTGGAAATCTGTGTTCCCCTCACTTGTCCTTCAAGTGATAATAAAACACCTTGTTTAACGAGGAAACTATCAAAATTAAAAAATGTGAAGACAAGATCCTATAAAGAATTAAAAAAATCTGGAAATACTATAGATTTATCTTCCGATATAATAGCAAAATCTAATTTTTTTTGTTAACATTTCTTGCTCCAATAATTATCTGAATCGTTGTATATTAAACTCAAAACGTTAATTTTCATGCTTGCCATCCTCGGATTACCTTGATAATACAAAAGCAAGTTCCAATCAAGGTGATCTATTTGCGATGTATTTTCAATCAGTATACATATCGAGTTTATATAGTCAAACTGCATATATATATATGTCCTAGGTATTACTGAGTGTACGCACTTAGCAGCGTACAGTTAACCTTAACTCTTTTAAACTCGGCTACTTGCCTGGTCCTGATGGAGTGCAGGTTGTATTCTTAGATACAGGGCAGGTTCACTTTGTAAACCCTTACATAAATTATTTAACTTGTTGGTTGACCCAGGTGTGTTTCCTGGTATATGGATGGAATATTTTGTTAATTCCAAGTCTAACGTTTAAAGCTCTAGGGGTATTTCCTAGTTGTCTGCATTGCCGAAAGTCTTTGAAAAAATTATACACTCTCAATTGCAGCACGTGTGTAGTTCAATTTTATCCTCTTATCAACAAGGTTTTATTAGCCGAAAATCTACTACCACCAACCTTCTTGAATTCAACTCGCTTTTTATAAAAGGTTTTCGGGCCGAATTGCAAACTGACGTCGCAAAACAAATAAGGCTTCAAAAATCAAAATTTTTACGTGCCCCTACAAAATTTTGGATGTACCTATTTTATAGGAAATTCTTCAACGATTTCAAATCTGCTGATTATAATACTAACTGATGTTTGTTTAGAAGAAAAACGCTTCAAAGCTGTCTGATTTTCAGTGTAAAATAAAAATCACAATCTTAGGTAATTTGGTCGGCTTCGAGAAATAAAATCTGATTAACTAGGAAACGAATTGTCATTACTTATAATTCCATTGATAAATCTGATATATAACGTAATTGAACTCCTCCGAAACGGCTCGACCGATTTTTATGAAATTTTATATGCGTATTCAGTAGGTCTGAGATTCGGCTAGAATATATTTTTCATTCTCCTAAGTGTTAAGGATGGTCCCCCAATTATTGGTTTGTTTGTAAATGCCTATTTCAATATACAGTTGCCTGTGAATGTTGTGACAGTTGGTTTTAAAAACTATATTTCGAGATAGTAAAGTGTAGTTAGAAATTTTTACAGTCAGCCAAGCAAGTTTATTAAGTACGGAACTAAAATAAATTTTTAAATTTGAATCCGTTTGTGAAAAGTCGGTTCATTTAAAAATCAGTGCCGAGACCAAAAAGAAATCTTTAGAAAATGCCAGTAATTAGACGCACAAACTTTTTTTGAATTAAATTGTCAAACGCATTTACATAAACAGTAAGTTTTGAACTGTTAAAGAATAAATGCCACAAGCTAATGCAAGGCAGCGTAAACGTATTGCTAGAAATAGATTAGTAGACCTCTCTTCCTTCAGTTTTTGGAGGACATGTATGTTAAAGTGGAGAGCGCTTAAGGTTGATTGCCTTAAACCAAAAAAAAAATGCGAGTAGAAAACTATATATGTACATAAACAATACGCGATCACGAATGATGTGGAGTTAGATCCAAACAATTTAGCTCAAATGGTAACACTCCCGGCGTCATTTGTAAGAAGTTCGAGATATCTTCATGAGAACCCGCAGGATGCTCTCATATACGTGCGTAACTACGGAAGGCTTGATCATGTAATCCCGCTTGGCCAGAAATTACTAAAGAGCGCATTCCAGGTCTAAATTCAAAGGACAATCATGAATTTGAGAGGATAAACAGATAACCACCGAGAGTATCACAGAAGTCAAAAAGCACCATAGCAACGCGTGGTCCGGGTCCAATAGTCTGTTTATAAAAAATATATAAAAAAAATATCACTGTTTTCTTTGCGTTTGGCCAGGTAAATCGATATTTACAAACTATAAATTTTACACTATTTCTCAACTTTGATGGAAAATAAAAGAAATCTATAAAACTCTATATTTGACATATTTTCACATAAATTTCTTTGGCTATTCCTTAATCTAATGCAAAAAATGTATCAGCCCGCGCCTGCCCCTTTCCTACAGTTCAAAAAATTTGCTGCGTGCATTTCTGGACTATTTATGATTTTCTGCTGTAATTGTGGGCAATATTTGACAAAAAATTAAAAGGCTTATACCAGAAATTAATAATTTTTGTTGTAATATTTGTAACATTAGTTTACAATTATAAAAGCCTTTCAAAACAAAACATAATAAATCAAAAGTGTAAAAACGATTTTTTTTTCTTTACATAAAATTGATTTTTCTATTTCAATTTTGCTTACTCATAAATAAACATTTAAAAATCGTAGAATAAAACTTTCATTAAATTAATTTAATAAATTATCTATCATATGCTTTTAAAATTGATCGATTATCTCATTTGGTTAAATAGTTATGATTTTTGCAACGAAAAATCAGAAATGGCGCCACTGTGCGTCGTTTAATTCAGCTTTTAGTAAGGTGTTTGATTCTGTAAGTCATTGATTGTTATTCGAAAAATTAAATATTGGTCGTTGTAAAATTGTAAAGCGTAAAATTGCAAGCTCAAAAGTGTAAAAAAACAACAATATATAGGAGAAAGAGTTTACGACGTTTATGATACCCCTGGGTATGTCTAAAAATTGTCGTAAATTGCAAAAAAATAATCGATTTAAAATACTTGGTATCGAGCATATTTCGATATTTTTGTCAAAAAAAACTGTGGTCACATTAAACAGAAAATCAAGTGAAAAGAGTAAGTAAATCGCAAATTAAAACTAATTTAAGTATTTTGTCAGCTCTTTTTGTGTTTATAAGGTAAAGCGTGCCTCTGGCTACTTGGTTAAAAAGCAAGAGATAATATTTCTACTGCACCCTCAGTTGGTCTACCTATTTGACCATAAATGCGCATTTATTATATGATAATATTTTGAATTTCCAACAGGTGTCCCTTGCACTCTCGGTTGGTCTACCTGTATGACCCTAAGTGCGCATATGGCATCTTTATAAATTTTCTAGTTCATACCAAAAAAGTAACGAGGTTTTGCATTTAAATAACAGCAGGTCAATACAGCTGTTTTACGATGACAGTACGGCTGGGTTGGCTGTGCTACGGCAGCTCATGTTGTAGCGCAGCCAGCAAGCCGAATGACATCGAATTCGCCCACAAATCACGAAAAATATAATATATTAAAATATCGAACATTTTGATAGGCCAAAAATGTTTTTAGTTTTGATGTGTTAACATCTATAGCCACGGGTACACGTTTCTTCCATTTGATAATACATGCAAACAATGCAGCGTGCAGCTCTGCTAAAAGGGCGTGCCGAACTGTAACGGGCTCGAACTACGAACAAATTTAGCGTGCACTCGTGGACCGACTGCAAAATTTCATATACATATTCATCTGAGTATGACTGTATTGGTGTAGCGGCAGAGAATAACTGTAAAATACAAAGTCTTGCTAACGATGTGTCCAAGTTTATAGGGTAGTATAACTTAATATGAACTTTGTGCAATTGAATAGCAAAACTTGAGATTCTTTAATATAATTTCAATTTTACATGTTTGTTTATATTCTAGCATTGTTTATTGTTTATATTCTAGCATAAACAATATATATATTAAAATCAAATATTAGAGTTTTTATTGACAATTATTGAATATTGGTTCAAGGGGTATTTACTCTTTGTGCAGCTTGTGCGTCTCAGCTACGACAAGCCAGCACGTTGTTGTTTTGTTCAGTTTCCCTTTGCGTTCAGCGGCCCGTCGATTAAAGTGCGTTTGAAACATATATGACCTATGCAAAAATACCCTTTGTACCAATATTAAATAATTTTCAATGAACACTCTAACACTTACATAATTATATGCAAGTTCTTTTATTGGATATGAATACCAAACCTTATTGCTGGAATATAAATAAACATGTAGAATAGAAATAATATTAAAGCTCTCACGTTAAGCTGTAGAATTGCACAAAGTTCATATATGTAAGTCGATCCCGCCCTTCCATAATAGAAAGCAGCGGGTATATTCCAATACGACCCCTTTTACACGATGAACTTTTTGCTTCTGCTGCATTCGTTTGTTGGCAAAGGGGGCAGTGGTGAAACAGCTGCAAGCAATGCTTCATGACATTGGTAGCAATGATTCAATTTTCTCATTTTGCTTTGCCCTATTCCAATTACATGTAAACACAGAGTTGCACAGTGTTTGATGTGAATAATAAAATTATCGATACGAAATATCGCACATGCAACTATTGCCGCAATTAGTAAATACATTGTTCATTATTGTGGTTTAAAATTATTAATTAAAATGTTTTGGACAAGAGAGTTGATTGAACTGCTGTTAAGTCAATATGAGCAGCACGAACATTTATATAATGTTCGGAGCGATATTTATAAGGACAGGGTAAAGCGCTCCAGCAGTTTGCATTCAATTTGCGAAACGTTGAAGGTGAAAAAGCCCAAAATCCAATGCCTCAACCGCCATACCTGTCGCACTCAAAAGTTCTTTTGCTAAATCCATTTTATTTACTTGTTTCTCTCTCAATCAATAATCATTTGTTAACAAATAAAACAATCGATGGCAACGATTAATGTTTATCGACCATAAATTTAAACCAGAGTTGCATTTACACAGATCACTGCATAAAAAGCCTCATGAAATAAAAATTATACTAATAAAAGGGAAACTAAATTCAATAAACTATTCTTTTCTTTTTTATGCTAATATAAAGAAACCAAACAGGTACAAGCAGCTGTTAACACATCGCTCGTGAGTTCTAACACTCATTAGTTTTTTTTTTGCCGCCGAAGTTTAGGTAACAGGATGGATAAAAGGCGGTGCACTACTGATTCTGATATCACAATAAAAATTGGTTCGCCTATTCATATACTTATTTACAACGAGCTTTGGAGGCCAAAACTTTCAAAACGAATTGTTGCGAAAAGTTCGGGCGGAACATTCAACTTAACCCTTCGATGCGTGAACAGGTCCCTAGGGACCTATTGCGTTTTCAAACGCAATTTACTCCTATTTCGGCCAAGACAACAAAGTTACCATGTATTCCAAGAGAATTTTGTTCTGCGTCTTTTAAGGTATTCTGCTGATCGGAGCAATGGTTTAGGTTTTATAGGCGGTTTTCTAAACGCGTTTACCCCTCGGATGCGTGAACATGTCCCTGGGGACTTTGTACTGAAAATGCAAGAAAACACTTATAAATGCATTTGTTCTTCGTGTTCTGTGACTTTTTGGTAATTTTTGGATTATTGTTATTGTGTCCTTGAAAACATAATAATCTGGCAAACACAATAAACCAGTTCTTAGAATGGCTACCTATACTTCACTTTTTATGTACAAAGAGCAGATGTGCACAAAAAGGTAACCTGAAGGCCAGAACGTATGAAAGAGTATATAAGAGGTTCTAATTTCGTCAGCCAAATCATTCTAAGTTCAGACAGTGAGCAGTAAAGTGTGTTTACAAAGTGAAAATAAAAGTATAATAAAATTGATATGGCAGACCAAGATATTGAAGTTGCTGAAATGGTTGTACGACGTAGTAGCAGATACCAGCAAATGAGTGCAGATGAAAGGCGTGTAGCTGACGACAGATTTGCTAATTTTATGCAAGGAGTGCTGAGCGGTGACGAAGATTATGATGCTTTTGGCGATACAGCTGAAAATGATGACGACTACATATATGAACCAGGTTTTCATGGTGATGATTCAGACGCAGAAACTGAACAATATATCGAAGTAAATGAAGAAAGCGATGACAGCGATGTTGACGACGAAGAAAATAATGCACAGCAAACCAATGACAATTTCTATTATGGTAAAGATGGCACACAATGGTGTAAAACAGCACCCCCTTCTTCTCGCATTCGTGCTCATAATGTGGTTGACTTCACAAGAAGGAGACCAGGGCCAAACGGGGCGGTACATGATCCCTTCACTATATTCCGCTCCATCATCAGTGAAGACATAGCGTACATAATAATACGCGAAACGAATAGAAAAGCCAGGGAAGTCACAGCTGCATGGAATTTGGCAAATCCAACGAAGATGAAGGAGTGGAATACCATTACACTGAGAGAGTTTGATGCATTTTTAGCAATTATTCTACATGCTGGACTCAACAAGTCGAATACCGAACCTGCTAGAGAGTTATGGGGCCCAACACGTAACCCAATATACAAAGCTGCTTAGTCATACGATCGTTTTATGTGCATCAAGAAGTTCATTAGATTCGACAATGCAACAGCAGCGACTAATCACCAGCAAAACAGCGGCAATTGACGACATTTGGGAAATGTTGCAGTCAAACCTAGCAGCAACTTACACTCCGCATGAGTCAGTGACAGTTGATGAGCAGTTATTCCCCTACAGAGGCCGTACCCGCTTCACACAATACATTCCGTCTAAGCCTGCTAAGTATGGTATAAAGGTATGGTGGTTGTGTGACTCCAAATCGTACTATCCCGTCAAAGTTATGATCTATTCTGGTAAATTGCCAAACCAGGATCGTGAAGTAAATCAGGGCCAAAATGTTGTACTGACGCTTATGGCGAGATATATGGATACTGGCCGCACAGTTTATGCAGACAACTTCTTCACAACGTTGGATTTGGCACGTATTTTGATGAGGAGGAAAACGAGCTACGTTGGAACAGTTCGCGCAAATAAGAGGCTCGTACAGCAGGAGTTCCAGAAAAATCGGCAGCGTCCTGTCCTCACCACATTGTTCGGCTTCAACGATGGCGATATAGCACTATCTTCATATGTGCCAAAACGAAATAAAGCTGTTCTTCTTATGTCTACTGAACACTATACTTGCGCTGTCGACGAGGCCAGTGCAAAGCGAAAACCCTATAGCATTCTGGATTACAATGCCAATAAATCTGGCGTAGATCTTATGGATCAAATGCTGGGCACTTACTCCTGCAAACGCTCTACACAACGCTGGTCATTGGCAATGTTCTATAACATGATAGACGTTGCTGCACTTGCTGCATTCACAATATACAATGAAACGCAGCCTGCCCAACGAAGTGATCGACGACGGGCGTTTCTTCAGCTCCTCACCAGGCAGTTGGCAATGCCAAACATTGAAAATCGGGCGCTGAATAACCAAATAACGAAGCATCAAAGGATACGTAATGCGATGGAGACATTTGATGTCAGGGTAAGAAAAAACTGCTCCAATTTCACTATCAGACTACTAATTATTATTTTTTTTGTTTTTTTTATCTTTTCAGATAATACCAAGACCGGTAGAAGTAAATTCACCAGCATTTGCGCCTAGGACGAACAGGCCGTCATGCCGCCTTTGCCGTTCTGAGTACGGACGTCAGCGGAAAACAAGGGCCTACTGCCTCAATTGCGACAATGCTGTTTGCGGAGAGCATTCTACAGTCATCCACCGCTGTTATACCTGCGAACAGGCCTCGGTGGACCAACAGCAGCAACAACAACAATAGAAAATAAGGTGTTTTATATGTAAATTTTATTGACTTTTATACGGCCTATGTAAAAAAAAAAACAAAATAAAAAAAAAATTCTAAATATACAGTTTTCTTCTTTAGACAATAATAAACAATTTAAAAAAAAAAAATTTTCACGCATCGAAGGGTTAAGTTTTTTTGGTGCGTTTCTAAAATTAGGTCTCATCAGATATGTTGAATAATATGATCCAATGGCGAACAGACAATAATAAACAATTAAAAATAAAAAAATTTTATAGTAAAAAACTTAAAAATAAAAAAAGGTCTCCAGGGACCTTTTCACGCTTTGAAGGGTAAAAAAATGTTCACGCATCGAAGGGTTAAAAGAAGATATATTGCGGGCATGTTTAAACTTAAATTTTCAAAATTTATGTATGGGGAGTCAATTTTATTTTTAACGTCGCATCATCCAATAAAGTATCGGAAGCTAGCCTAGACACGAAAATAAATTTATTAAGAGGCACAACAACAAGAGGCTTGTGGGCCCCAGGTGTTCCTACAGAAGAATTATTAGGCTCGCATGCTGTTGATAAAGAAGGCATGCATAGGATTGGGAGTAAAGTTATTATTGACTGGGTTAGTGTTTGGGTTTCTTGCAGGCGAGTTAAATATTATCAACGCGCTAGCGATAGTACCTAATGGGAATTAATACTGGGGACCAAGGGGTTTGGTGGGCTGTTCAGGTTGAGTCCTGCGTAAATTACGATCCGAAGTTTTTTTTCGATCCGGAGATTGTGTCATTACCTTATCATTTTTAAAATAAGACTCACGATTTTTTAAATATCAGGGGTTCCACAGAAAACGCTCGTGGAATTGACTTCCGCTGGTAGCAATTCCACGGTGCTACAGATTACCGAATGATTTCGTTTTTTTAGTTTCGGCACCAATCTTATCGGACTTGGCTGCTAAGGGCTGTAACCTTGCCAGACTAAATAAGCCAAGAGATTGTTTAGCATATTTTTTTTTAAGAAAGGGACCATGATCCATTTTCGCAATCTGAAGAAACGGAACTGGTTTGTTATGGCTCTGCCATCTATCAGATGGTGCCGTTTTCAAGGCATTGCCACGAGGCAGAATTACAACTGCCCACAAATATTTTCACAAATTGCGCAAGTAAAAAAATTTTGTAGTTAAACTTGTTATAACTTCAAAGAGCTTTTTTTTAATGCTTAACTGAAGGAAAACCGAAGTGGTTCCATATAATTTTTTTAACATACATTACTCTGAATTCTGTTTAAGAAATGCGGCATTGCTGACTCTGACATCAAAAAATCTGAATCGAACTATGTGGCAGCATCAGAATTCAGGGTTTTTCGACGTTTTGTTTCCGCTCAAAACTAGTGAGCGTTTTGGTTTGTTGCACCGTGGAATTCGGGCGCAAGCGTTTTCTGTGGCACCCCTGATAAATACAATTTTTAATAACATTGAACTAAAAACTCACTATAAAACTGGAATTTTCGATCATTATAGTTTTCCCAATTTTTTAACGTAGAATACGTAATTCTTCAAGTTAGGGGTGCAATTCGAAGTAAACATTTTTGCGACAACTTTCCCCTCGTTCATTTTGATTTTTTTATAATTTATACAAGTTAACAACTAAGTAAGCTACATTTTGTATTGACCTAATTATTAAGTATCTTTACATAAACAATGCTGATGCGCCACAGTGTAGTTCAGCGCTCTGCGCTATAAACGTCTTGTTGCAATATGCTGACACTGCTTATTTGCAGTGCTACGCTGAGCGATGTGGAATGTTGAGTCGGCTTGCCGACTATGACTTGGTGGCGTGATACATTGTGAGGGTAATGTTAAGCTCAAGAGTCTTTGTCAGTTTCAGTTCTGTTTTCGTTGTCAAAGAAGAATAAAGTTTTGAACCAGCTTTGCTGTGAATAACTGATTTGTATTAATTAACATAACCAACTAAGTCCTTAGACTAGTGGTTCATGAACAAGTCGTTCTTCATCCTAAACTTCATAACTGACTCATTGGTGATTATCTTGTCGCCTACGCGAGCAAGATAACAACTAACATCAAACGCTTCTTTAACCGGATACCTGCGATCTACGTGGGACCATAGTGAGAAGTTATATCAACACACACACACGTCGCTGGAAACCTACAAGCTACGTGGGAAGCTGGATTTAATTAATTTACATACCCAAATGGAATCTCATTTATAAAGGAATTAATTGAATTTGTTAGCTTTCGAAAAGTTTATTAAGAATAAAACTGCTACTTACAAAGTTTTTGAATCTATAAGTAAATAAAGTTTTAAGCTCAATAAATTTTTGATAATTTTTCATATGCGTGTTTTATGTGTACATGTATTAGCAATAAGTGCGAGCAGGCGCGATAGTGATAGCTAAAGCGGATAGACTGTGCGTATAGTGTGTTTCAGCTGCCCCTGCGCTCAGTGGTGTTTCAAGGCAGTCGGCGGGCCAAAGTAACTATGGCCATTTTGCCAAAAAACTGGCATTAATTAATAGCTCGGAAACCACGCAAGATATTTTAATTTGGTTTTTCGCGTTAGATTTGTAAGAACCAAAGGAAACTAATTTTTATAAAATTGTCTTGTTACCGCCCCTTGTTTTCAACACATCAGGCCAAATCTGGGAGTTAAGCTTATTTATATAATACTACCATTTTTTTCATCGAGATCGGCCAACTATATAATTTTTATAAGAGATTTGCATAAACAAGTAGTTAATTTTAGGTTATGTCAAAAATGAATTAATGACAGTTTTTTTTTGCAAAGTGCCCCATAGTGCAGCAGCAATCAACAACGGTAAAAGCTTGTGTGTTTAAAAGGTGCAACCGCGCTTCATTTCTCATGTCGTCTCAACTTTTGACTTATACTGGTTAAAGCAACCAAACTTAGAAGGGCTGTATAAACTCAATATGAACTTTGTGCAATTGAATAGCAAAACGTGATTACTTCAATATTATGTCTGTGTAATATATATTTTGGCAATAAGGTAGGGCGTTCATAATCAATAAAACATGTTGTATATAATTTTATAAACTAGCACTTAAGTCGACGTTTTTTGTAAGTAATTTAAATATATTATCTGTATATTAAATTATATATTTGAGTTTTTTTATTGACTATTACAAGGGTTATTTTTAATTTGGGCATTTTGTGGGTCTCAGCTACGACAAGCCAGCACGTGTGCTACATAGACTTATAATGTTAACAAGACGGGATTTAAGAGCTGGAATGTTATGTTTACTTACAGAGTCGCACCATACAAGCGGACAGTGGTTGAAATACGGAATCCCAGTGTTTCAAATCATATTTTTATACTCGATACCGAAGGTAAAGAGTATATTGGGTTTGTGCAATGTCCGTCATGGTGTCTGTCCGTCTGTCCGTCCGTATGTTCGCAACTTTTTTCCACACCCTTCAAGTTAGAGACTTCAAACTTTGCAAATCTCTTTATCTATGGCATAGTAAATTAAAGTGTCAAGATTGGAGCTCTACGATAACTAGGGGGCTGGCAAATCGATAAACTCGATAACATCAAATCGATAGATGCAGCTATTTCGCAAGCCCTTACAGCTAGAACTACCAAATTTGGGGAGAAAATAGCTACTACCAACCCCCAAAAAACTGCATAAAAAATTTTGGAGCCACGCCCACCCATACCGCCCCCAGCCTGCCGCAGTTTAACCCCAAGAATGCCCATATCTTCTACAGTTTTTGAGCTAGAGCCATCAAATTTGGTTCCAGGATAGGTGTTGACGATCCCCAATCAAATTCATAAAAACTTTGGATGCCACGCCCAGCTATACTTCCCTATCCGCCCTCAAGCACCCCAACGCTTCGCTAAAAACGGTAGTGCGTGTATCTTCCAAAGTGTTTGAGCTAGAGTCTCAAAATTTGGTAGGTAGATAACTGGAAACGACCCCCCAAAAACTGCATCAAAGTTTTGGGGCCCCAACTACCCATTCCGCCCCCAGCCCCCTCCCAGCTAAAAAACAGAAATGCTTATATCTATTACAGCTTTTAAGCGAGAACCACCAAATTTTGTGCCAAGATAGGTGATTACAACCTCCAAAAAAATGCATAAAAACTTTGGATGCCACGCCAATCCATACTGACCAAGCTGCCCCAAACCGCCCCAATGCTTCACTAAAAACGGGAATGCGTGTATTTTCCAAAGAGTTAAAGCTAGAGTCACCAAATTTGGTGGGAAGATAGCTGTTAACGATCCCCAAAAAACTGCATCAAAAATTTGGAGCCACGCCCCCCCGTTCCCTATCCCACTGCATTTTGAAATCAAAAATGCCTATATTTTCCACAGCTTTTGAGCTAGAGCCGCCAAATTTGGTGCCAAGATTTGAAGTGAAGAAACCCAAAAATTTTGGATGGCGCCCCCACCCATACCGCCCCCAGCCCCCCTTCCACCATATTCTACTAACTTTGAACTAGAGTCACCAAATTTGGTATGAGGATAGCAATTAACATCATAAATAGATCTGCAGCAAAACTTTGGACGCTACGCCCACCCTTACCAACCCCATCCCCCCTTCCCACAAATTTGACTATTTTTGAGCTAGAGTCACCAAATTTGGTATGAGGATAGCTATTGACATCATAAATAGATCTTCAGCTAAAATTTTGATGACACGCCCCCCCCCCCCCCCCACCCATACCTCCCACAGCCTTCCATCCACCATATTCTTCTTACTTTGAGCTAGAGTCACCAAATTTGGAAGGAAGATAGCTTTTTGGCATCCCCATCTGTACCAGACAATCTTTGAGGCAGCGTACACCCCTGCCGTATCCGCACACCATTGCAATCAGCTCTCTTTTAATCTGTTTTACTACTGGTATCGAGTATACCGCAGTCGGGTGCGTCCGACTGCAACGTTTCTACTTGTTTCAAATTATATTCGCTACAATGTCAGCTGCTGCACAGGCAGCCATCATTGTTTACTCTTTTGTTGTGATAACGAAGTGTGCGATGCGTACGGCCCAATAGTTAGTTACCAAACTTCATTCCTCTTGTTGTTGTTACAACATTTTATAAAATTGTGAAACAGACAATTTTATAATTTTGCTTGAATATACCTCCTGCTTCCCATTATGGAGGGGTGGTATATTGAACCTATATGAACCTTGTGCAATTGTTTTAGCTAAACGTGAGAAAGTACATTGACAATTATTTCAAATTGGTTCAAAGAGTATTTTTTCATAGAGCAGCGTGAGCGTCTCAGCAATGACAAGCCAGCACCGAGTTGGTTTGTTTAAGTTGTGCTTTGCGTTAAGCGGCCCGTCGATTAAAGAAAAGGCGGCGGGTCAGCGGAATGCAAAAACGGTAAAAAAAATTGTTAGTATTTGTAAACATGTTTGTTTAATCTCTTGCTGGGCACATTATTGTTTTTTGCTTTACTATTGACTGACTTTTACATATGCATTACTGAATACACTTTCCCTATTTGTGAAGATACTTGGACGTTGCGATGCCAAAAAAAGTTGAAGAGTGTCATTGAGTAAATTTTGGCCACAGTATGTATGATAAGCAGCACCAAATCTGATATTTGCGTGCCTTGTTTTATACTCAAGCGCATTTATGAGGGAAGAGGGCACACGTACATACACACAAGGCATAACTGACCTGTATATAAGCTGAAGCCACCGGCAAAGCAAAAATGTTTGATTTCTATTAATATATTATTATAAATATATTTGCATTCAATAATGGAATAAACATTCTCACATATATGATTAATTACTTTTAAGAATATGGTTCTTAGATTTAAATAAAAGCTGCCTGCCTTACGTATTCTGTGACCTCTTGACATCTAACCCACCGCACAAAACACTTGCACTAGCAACTGATATGCACCTTGCCCACCAAGTTTATTGAGCTAAGTGTGAGAGGCGAATCAATTGTATAATATTGACAACACAGCTCCCATCATGGAGGATGAGAAACTAGAGAATATTGTAAAAGCTTTGTTCCCGTCTCATCCGACGAGAACTAGTAATGCAGAGCAAGGATATGATGACCTATCCTAGCTGTTTACCAAAAATGAGCTTACTACGGCGGCCAGAAGTTTGAGAAGCGGGAAAGCACCAGGCCCTGACAATGTCCCTACAGAAGTACTTAAGGCTCTTGTAGCAAATCGACCCCGGATGTTTTTAAAAATGTTTAACAGCTGCATCCACTCAGGAATCTTCCCTAAGAGTTGGAAGATACAGCGTCTAGTTCTAATTGTAAAGGGCAAGGGTGATCCTGAGTCGGCTTACAGACCACTATGCATGCTTAACACTGCATGAAAGCTTCTGGAAAAACTTATTAAACCTAGACTAGCAGCAGCAATTGAAAATGCGGGCGGACTATCAACTAGGCAGTACGGCTTTAGACCAAGCAAGTCAACAATAGGAGCAATAAGAGAGGTAACGCAAGCAGCACTAGCAAGCCAGCAAGGAAGTCAACGCACAAGGCCAATCGTGAGGCTGGTCACACTAGACGTTAAGAACGCCTTTAACAGCGCCAAGTGGTCAATTATGATTGAGGCAATTAAAGCCCGATTTATTTATTTATTTATTTATTTATTGTCAGCTATGAGCAGCTGACATGATAATAAAATTAATTTAAAGTAATTATAATAAAAACAATTGAGTTTAAAATAAAATTTAAAATTATATGTAGTTCTGAAAGTAAATTAAGGTTGAAAAAATAATAAAGTTAACGGTAAAGCTCTGGGAACTTCAACAAGAACATAAGTGGCCCAACATTTGTTGCGTGGATTGGGAAAAACCCAGAAAAACCTAATCAGACCAGTGGTAGGTTAGTGGTTAGTGGTTACGATTAGATAAGGCAAAAAGGATAGATCGTTTTAGTACTGGAGTCGAGGACTCTAGCGAGACAAGAAAATAAAGCTTGTTATAGTCAGAACATAATACACGAAATGGTTCATGAATTAAATAGTTGCTCGAGCAACGATCGAGGCTGAGGGGTAAAAAGTTACGTGTGGATCTAATGGGAACATTTAATTTTATTCGACTTAGAAGAACTGATGAGTCGATTTCACCATTAATTAGATTAGTGATAAAAACTACACCATGCATAATTCTACGGTTCAACAGGGAAGGAAGATTAATTAAAAGAAGTCTTCTTGAAAAGGGGGGTAGGTCTATTCCAGGAACTCAGTTAAAACATCTGAGCGCAAACAGAAGAAATTTCCTCTGCACAGATTCAATTCTATCCTGGTGAATCCCGTATTGCGGGGACCACACACAAGAACCATACTCCAGGATGGGACGTACTAGGGATGTATATAGCGTTTTAGTGGTGTAGGGATCATCGAACTCTTTTGACCACCGCTTGATGAAGCCAAGAACGTTTATGGCCTTATTGACCATCGACGATATGTGAGAATCAAATTTTAATTTGCTATCAAGAATGATGCCTAAATCTTTAATTTCAAAAACGCGGACAAGTGGTAAAGCATCCAGCACGTAGTGAGCAGTATGAGGGGTACCTCTACAAAAAGTCATGATTTTACATTTTGAACAATTTAAATTAAGTAAGTTATAACGGCACCAAGCCGATAGTGCTCCCAAGTCCGACTGTAGTAAGTTACTAAGAGAATCATCATTATAGGTGAAACATAGCTTTACATCATCAGCAAACATAAAAACACGAGAATTAGTAATAACAGCAGGAAGATCGTTAATAAAGAGATTGAATAGCAATGGTCCTAAGTGACTCCCCTGAGAGACACCAGAGGTAACAAAAATAGATTTGGATACAGAAGATTTAAAAACCACTTTTGTGTACTCAACAGGAGTTTTGCTGGAAATCCAATAATATTTAATTTTTGAAGCAACAAGGAATGACTAACAGAATCAAATGCCTTACTAAAATCTGTGTAAACGACGTCAGTTTGCATTTTGTCCTGAAACCCTTTGATAACTAGTGAGGTAAACTCAAGAAGGTTGGTGGTAGTAGATCTTCGCCTAACAAAACCGTGTTGATAAGGGGATAAAATTGAACTGCATAAGTGCTGCAATTGGGAGCAAATAATTTTTTCAAAGACTTTCGGAATGGCAGACAACTTTGATATACCCCTATAGTTTTTAACGTTACTCTTAGAACAACTTTTATGAAGTGGAATAATAAAAGATTCCTTCCATATTCCAGGAAACACAGCGGAGTCAACCGATAAGTTAAACAATTTATGTAAAGGTTTACAAAGTGAATCCGCACAGTGTCTAAGTAAGCAACCGGGCACTCCATCTGGACCAGGCAAGAAACCTGGTTTCATAGAGTTAAGGTCACTTAGCAGCGTACACTCAGTTATAACTGGGACATATATACAATTTGAGGTTTGCACTTGAAAAGGATAGGAATTATTGCTACTATACAAGCTCGATGAGTATACTGATCGAAAATACTCCGCAAATAGATCAGCCACTGCTTGATCAGAGCTTGCTTTTATATAATTAAGGTAAACCGAGGATGGCAAGCATGAAGATTTACGTTTAGAGTTTACAAATTTATAAAACTGTTTCGGATCGCGGGAAAAGTTTGATCTGCAACGATTGAGATAATTGTTATAACAAAAAGTGTTTACAGAAATAAAATTAGACTTTGCAATTATATACGAGGATAAATCTATAGTATTTCCACATTTTTTAAATTTTTTATAGGATCTTGTTTTCGCGTTTTTTAATTTTGAAAGTTCCCTCGTAAACCAAGGTGGTTTATTTTCACTTGATGGAACAGTGAGGGGAACACAGTTATCCAAATGCGAATTCAAAATCCTGTAAAAAATGGCAATGGCAGTTTCTATATCACTACAAGAATACAGTTGAGACCAATTAGTATGTTGAAGCAAATCATTCAATTTAGTAAAGTCAGTTTTACGGAAGCAACGTGTTTTTGAAGAATTGTTAAATGCTGGTCTAAGGTTAATAATTTCAAATGAAAGTTCTAAGGTTGGATGGTAGGTATCTTCGGGAAGCACTAGAGGGTGTACTCTACTAACGTTACAACAATCTGAATCTGAAACAAATATCAAATCTAACATTTTATCACAACTGTTACGCACTCCGTTAACTTGTGATAGGCTTAACTCTAAAAGGCCATCGATAAAATCATCAGAAGTGGCCGGTAATTGCGCTGAAGATGTGTCATTCAACGACCATACAACATGTGGCAAATTAAAATCACCAACCACAATAAGTTGATCCATATCCGTCAACAACGACGACACAAGCTGCAGATGTGATATATAAATGTTATTATCAGAATTTGGAGGGATATAAGAGCAAGTTATATATAGTGAGCGGCCTCTAAATAATATTTTAACACATATGAAATCAATATCTGGATGATCATGGGAGTGAATCTGTTCAGAGGAAAAACAAGAATCAACGGCAATGAGCACCCCGCCCCCCTTTCGGGAGGTGCGATCGCGTCTGTACAAGTTATACTTATTAGGCAAAACGGAATAATCAGATATATCAGGTTTTAACCAGGTTTCTGTAAATGCAACTATCTGTGAATCAAAAGATAAGCTGTTTACATAGAGATTAGAAAGTTTAGTGTTAAGGCCTCGAACATTTTGATAGGCCAAGCTAACTACTTTTATTAGTTTTTTGCCGCCGTAGTTGCGGCAACAGGATGGATAACCGGCGGTGCACTACTGATTCTTACGCCATTATTAACAATGTTTCGCCTGTTAACATACTACTTTACTACGAGCTTTGGTGGCCAGAACTTTTCAGAACAAATTGTTGTGAATAATTCGGGTGGAACACCTAACTTGAAGGAAGATATGCTTCGGGCGTGTTTAAATTTAAACTTTTCCACAGTAATACGTGGGGAATCAATTTTACTTTTAACGTAGGCATTTACATCCTCCAATGAAGTATCGGAGGCAAGCCTTGACACGAATATGAACTTATTTACGGGCACCACAACAAGTGGCTTGTGGACCCGTGCTGTACCTAAAGTAGAATCAGTCGGCACACCGGCTGTTGAAACTGAGAGATTGGGCGTTATGTTGTTAGATTGACCGTTGTAAGAGTCTAGATTTCTAATAGGCGAGTTAAACAACATAAGCGGGCTAGCTGAAATAGCCGCTGGGGGATTAACGGGGGGCACTAGAAGGGATTTAGAGGGCGCAACATTTGGGACACCAAGTGGGTTAGGACCCGAAGACTTTTTTCGCTTCGGAGATTCGGTTATCACCTTGCCATTTTTGAAGTTGGACTCTAGGTCTTTAAATGACATATGCAGGTTGTTGAATGCAACATGCATTGCCTTAAAGCCGGCATGAGTCTGCCTCATAAATTGGGAAGTTTCCTTCACCACCTCGTTGCATGGCTCACAGTACCATTTCAGGCCTGTGTCAGCCAGCAAGCAGTCCCTAATTTTGGCTGTGAAGCCAGCACATTTCATGTGTATTATGTTATCACACAATCTACACAAAATAAAATCTTGGTTGTTTGTTCCAACCAACATGCAATTAGTACTGCAGCAAACCAGCATTATGAGTTTTTACAATAGAAAAATAAAATTAATTATTTAAAACAATTGATATGCAATATCAAAACGTAGGTAATGTGCAAATTTAAGAGTAAAACAGTTTCGAGGCAATGAGCGCGACAAAACGGTAAAAAGACAAGAGAGAGAGCGTGAGCGCGTAGGCAAATGCAACGGCAAGTACACCGGATAAGAGCGGACGAAAGCTGCAGCAGACTGAATGCTGGGGAGCGAGAGCAAGAAAAATAAGCAAGGTGATTGTTGTTGGTGGACGAATACACAGATTAGACAAGAGCAGAAAAACGAATGTATATATGTACGTATGTTTTCTTTATTTTAAAGCAATGCAGCGTCAGTTCAGCTGCAGATTGAAATGACTATTAAGTTTGCAATATTTTCTTATTCACACGTAAACATATACAAAGTATATCTGCGATCACTGATAGTATTAATTACCAAATAAAGCCGAAATACACACCGTAAACAACACAGGAAAATAATAAATTACTGAGAGCACTCAAAAACAAAACCGTCACCAACGAAAGACAAACGATCATATGATCGTTCGCATCCCAAGTTACCTGCTTCAGATAATAAGCAGCTACTTAGAGGACCGAAAGCTTGTCTACCAAACCATGACAGTCGAAAATAGTTTCCAGATAACTGCGGGGGCGGCACTAGGATCCATACTAGGGCCTGATCTCTGGAACATCGCCTACGACGACATCCTTATGCCGGATGAAACCTTTCTCGTCGGCTACGCAGACGATATCGTTGCAGTCATCAACGCACGCAATCTAATATATGCGCAACGCAAGGTAACACAGATTATGACAAGAGTTAAGTGATGGCTAGATGACCATGGGCTACAGCTAGCAGCGGAAAAAACAGAAATTTTATTGGTCACGAGAAAGCAGATTCCTATAGAGACAGAATTTACCCTCCTAGGGAATTCGATCTGGACACAAAAAGTCATTAAATATTTAGGAGTTCGACTGGATTCAAAGCTGTCCTTTTAGGCGCAGATAAACCACGCAGTAACTAGGGCTGCTGCCGCCACACGCTCTCTCAGCAGACTAATGGCAAATGTTGGCGGCCCTTTACAATGCCGCAGTAAGCTCTTGATGGAAGCAACCAATAGCATCATGCTGTATGGCTGTGAGATATGGGCAAACACCCTGAATATAAAAACACGGGTAAATCAACTCGCCGCTGTACAAAGAAAATCTGCGTTGAGAATAATATGTGCTTATCGGACGGTTTCTGCAGCCGCTGCGCTGGTCTTAACAGGCGCGACGCCCATTGATCTATTGGCAAGAGAACGGAAAAATATCTACGAGCTACGAATATCTGGACAGGCGAATAGACAGTCACTTATACAATGTAAACAGCAGACACTCGACCTCTGGCAAGAAAGATTCACAAACGACAGCACCGGAAGATGGACGGCGAGACTCTTACCCGACATTAAACAATGGATAGCAAGGAAGACTGCTTTGACTACTTTGTGACACAAATGCTCACTGGTCATGGATACTTTAACGCCTACTTTCATAGGATTGGAAAGAGTACACAAGCTAGCTGTATATATCATGACGCCGAAAGAGAAGATGCAGAACACACTGTTTTCAACTGTGTACGTTTCGAAGAAAAGCGACTTTGACTCTATGAAACAATCTGGAGCGTATGCCCGGAAAATATTGTTTGCAAAATGATTAGCGATAAAGGAATATGGAAGCAAATAGCTGCTTACGGGGACATCCTCCGGCTGAAAAAGAAGGATCTGGATGAGATCAATGGTCTGGACGCAGACCAAAAAGAGAGCGCTCTGGCGCGAGGGGGCCCCACTTCGAAGTAATGCGAGAGCTTTTCCGAAGTGGACAAGGAATAGCGAGGCGGGGTTTTTTAGTGGGTGCGAGCCCCACATACCACGTTGCGACGGCAACGTGAGAAGGAAGGTATTCTCCCCGCATCAACACAAAACAAGTAAGAAGGCTCTAGTCGGGATAGCCCGACCAGAAGATACCCTAAACCCAGTTGCAGTCCTTGCGTCCTAAAAGTATGCTTCAAATAATTATCACTTTAAACAAAACTCATAACTGACTTAACTTTACGATATCTCCGGTGTTTCTTAACCGATTTGGACGTTATTTTGAGAAAAGTTTTATCGTTACCCATTACACCAACCCCCATTTTTATCTTTTTCAAATTCGATATTTTTTGTTATCGATTCCATGTGTATATCGAAAACCAGAGTAGTTATCGATAATTTGAAGCAAACTTGTTCTGCTTATGGTATAGGAGAACTTATATTCAAAATCTGAAGTCTCTAGCTCTTGTAGTCTTTGAGATCTACGCGTTCATACAGACGGACAGACGGACAGACAGACAGACGGACAGACGGACAGACGGACAGACGGACGGACAGACGGACATGGCCATATCGACTCGGCTATTGATACTGATCAAGAATATATATACTTTATGGGGTCGGAGATGCTTCCTTCTGCCTGTTACATACTTTTGCACAAAACCATTATACCCTGATTTACCCATTTTATGGGTTCAGGGTATAAAAAATAGATAAAAATTTAATTGTTTAATATTGATCATGAAATTTGATTAAACAAGTAAGAAGGCTCTAGTCGGGATACCCCGACTAGAAGATACCCTGAACCCAGTTGCAGTCCTTGCATCCTAAAAGTATGCTTCAAATAATGATCACTTTAAACAAAACTCATAACTGACTTAACTTTACGATATCTCTGGTGTTTCTAAACCGATTTGGACGAAATTTTGAGAAAAGGTCTATCGTTACCCATTACACCAACCCCCATTTTTACATTTTCCAAATTCGATAGTTTTTTGTTATCGATTCCATGTGTATATCAAAAACCGGAGTAGTTATCGATAATTTGAAGCAAACTTGTTCTGCTCATGGTATAGGAGAACTTATATTCAAAATCTGAAGTCTCTAGCTCTTGTAGTCTCTGAGATCTACGCGTTCATACAGACGGACAGACGGACAGACGGACGGACAGACGGACATGGCCAAATCAACTCGGCTATTGATACTGATCAAGAATATATATACTTTATGGGGTCGGAGATGCTTCCTTCTGCCTGTTACATACTTTTGCACAAAACCATTATACCCTGATTTACCCATTTTATGGGTTCAGGGTATAAAAACTACACAACAGCAGCATACGCTTGACGTCCACACAATATTGGAACAACAGCAACATCAATTTATGCATTGGCAGTAACAGCTCCAGCAACAATCATGGTCACGGAGGGGTGGCAGTTTTGGTAAGGAGTTCTCTCAGTCATTTCCCACAAAGAGTTATTGAAACACGAACCATTCAGATGTCTTCAATAAAAGTTGCCACAAGTTTGGGTGACATGGAAGTAAGTGAAATATACTGTCCACCAAGAAATAGAATCGAAGTAAGGCACTTCATTGACATACTCGCTTCTTGCGGTCAAAGATATCTGGTTGGAGGTGACTAGAATGCGCGACATTAATTGTTGTTATATCATATCTGGCTAATATCATAAAATTCTATCCGGAATTTTTCTTTTTATACTCGATACCGAAGGTAAAGAGTATATTGGGTTTGTGTAATGTCCGTCATGGTGTCTGTCCGTCTGTCAGTCTGTCCGCCTGTATGAACGCAACTTTTTGCCACACCCTTTAAGCTAGAGACTTTGCAAATCGCTTTATCTATGACATAGTAAATTAAAGTGTTAAGATTGGAGTTCTACGATAACTAGAAGGCTGGCAAATCGATAAACTCGATAACGCAAAATCGATAGATGCAGCTATTTCGCAAGCCCTTACAGCTAGAACTACCAAATTTGGGGAGAAAATAGCTACTACCAACCCCCAAAAAACTGCATCAACAATTTTGGAGCCACGCCCACCCATTCCGCCCCCAGCCCCCCCGCAGTTTAACACTAAAAATGCCCATATCTTCTACAGTTTTTGAGCTAGAGCCATCAAATTTAGTGCCAAGATAGGTGTTGACGATCCCCAATCAAAATCATAAAAACTTTGGATGCCACGCCCATCTATACTGCCCTAGCCGCCCTCAACCGCCCCAACGCTTCGCTAAAAACAGTAGTGCGTGTATCTTCCAAAGTGTTTGAGCTAGAGACAAAATTTGGTAGGTAGATAACTTGTAATGACCCCCAAAAAACTGCATCAAAGTTTTGGAGCCCCAACTAACCATTCCGCCCCCAGCCCCCTCGCAGCTTAAAAACAGAAATGCTTATATCTATTACAGTTTTTGAGCTAGAACCACCAAATTTTGTGCCAAGATAGGTGATTGCAACCCCCAAAAAAATGCGTAAAAACTTTGGATGCCACGCCAATCCATACTGCCCAAGCTGCCCCAAACCGCCCCAATGCTTCACTAAAAACGGGAATGCGTGTATTTTCCAAAGCGTTAAGGCTAGAGTCACCAAAATTAGTAGGAAGATAGCTGTTAACGATCACAAAAGAACTGCATCAATCATTTGGAGCCACGCCCCCCCCCCCCGCGCCCCAGGCCCTTGCATTTTGAAATCAAAAATGCCTATATTTTCCACAGCTTTTGAGCTAGAGCCGCCAAATTTGGTGCCAAGATTTGAAGTGAAGAAACCCAAAAATTTTGGATGGCGCCCCCAGCCCCCCTTCCACCGTATTCTACTAACTTTGAGCTAGAGTCACCAAATTTGGTATGAGGATAGCAATTAACATCATAAATATATCTGCAGCAAAACTTTGACGCCACGCCCCCCCATACCAGCCCCCAGACCCAGCCCCCCTTCTACCATATTCTACTAACTTTGAGCCAGAGTCACCAAATTCTGTTTGAGGATAACAATTGACATCATAAGTAGATCTGGAGCAAAAGATTGGATGCCACGCCCCCCCTTACAACCCCAGCCCCCCTTCCCCCAAATTTTACTATTTTTGAGCTAGAGTCACCAAATTTGGGAGGAAGATAGTTTTTTGGCATCCCCATCTGCACCAGACAATCTTTGAGGCAGCCTACACCCCTGCCGTATCCACACACCATTGCAATCAGCTCTCTTTTAATCTGTTTTACTAGTGGTATCGAGTATACCGCAGTCGGGTGCGTCCGACTGCAACGTTTCTACTTGTTATTTATTTTCTGTGGTGTCCATTTTTGACACTCCACTGTTACTTTCTCTTTCTGGGGTTGGTTTTGCTAATTTAGTGATTTGTGCATTTGAAGCTGTATTGTTCTAATAATTTATTGGATTTTGTTGTCTTCCCTGATGTAGCTTTTGTTTAAATTCATTAAATGTTTGTCTGTTATCTTGTGGACTGCCTCTACGTGTGTTAATATGATTATTATTTGGTTAGTTGTGATTAACTTGATTATTGGAATAAGTAGATGTACTTTGGTTAAAATTTGCTTCATAGCAAATTACTTTATTTGCATTTTGATATTTATTATTTTTTGTTGAATCAATCACACTGTTTTCAAAAAATCCCTCCCGTTGTGCTGCTACTTTAAGAAAGTGGCAGGTTGTTATATCATATCTGGCTAATATCATAAAAATTCTATCGGGAATTTTTCTTTTAATTTAATCTTTATAGTATTATTCATTGCGTTAACATACACTTGCATATTTACTTGGTTGTTCTCTAAAGTTAACTTATTTGTTATAATGTAAGATGTTCTTTCTAATTCTTCGATGAACTTTCGTAGATTTCCGTTGCATTGTGTGTTGTATAGTCGTATTAGTAGTTAGACACGAAATTGTAAAACTCGAGCGGCCACGTCATTGTAAAACATTATTTGACAATAGCTCACAGACAGTCCGGTTCCAGTGCTAGATAGAAGCTTTAAGCTTCTTATCCCGAGGCTCAGATCAAGGCTAGGATCCTAGCAAAATAGATGCATACTTTTAGGATTTTACATGATGAATATATACACCAAGTAGCTGGGAAGACACCATTTTAGACCAGGACGGAGGTCACTAGTGCTCAACGCACTCATAGCAACAGCTCAAAAACTACAACTTTAGCATCTACTTGTCCTACAAGTAATAATATAAACCCCAAGGCAACTGCCGCAATTAGCAGTGTGTGCTCCAGCGAGAGCATGGATAACTCCGCGGACACTGCTTCTTTAACAGTCAGAGGAGCTGCTTCAAGATTGAAGGATGGCCAAAAACATCTGATGTTGAAGAGGAAGAAACCATATAAAAGGCTGAACAAAGAATCGATGTTGAAATCACCACCAGCATCAACCAGCAAGGCAAACTCTAGCGACAGGTTTCCTATTCTAGATATGAACATAAACTTAACCAGTGACGGATATGTTGTGGAAAGTTCAAAAGATACAAATGAAGGCCCTATTAGCTCTTCTGCAGCTGATCAACTGAATATTTATAATGAAAATATGGAAACTAATGACACAGGAAGCAGCCCACAGCAGACTGGATCTTTTACTAATAATCGGCTCAACAATAATACAAAGCCACCGCAAATAGTTATTAGTATTACTAAACTTAACGATCTCTTTGAAATCTTTTTGGAGGTAAGTAGCCTAGATAACGTATCAGTCAAAGTTAACCAAGGAGAAACAGCTAGAATATTTCCCAAAGACTGTAATACTTATAGAGCTATTGTTGATCATTTTGATAAAACGGGAATTGAATTCCATACATACCAAATGAAGCTAGAAAGGCCTCTCAGAAAAGTGGCTAAGGGGCTTCATCATAGCACATTAACCAACGAAATTAAGGACAGTTTTAAAAAATTTGGCTTTGATGCTCTTGAGGTACATAATTCAAGATCGAGAACTAACCGAGATGAAAAACTCAATAAATTTTTCATCAATATAAAGCCATGTGCTAAAGTTAATGATATATATGATATCACAACACTTTGCCGACAAAGAGAGAGAGTAGAAAGGATGCAAAAAACCTCGGAAACTGCCCAATGCATACGATGCCAGGATTATGGACACACTTCCAAATACTGCCGTCGTCATCCCCTATGTGCTCAATGTGGTAAAAACCATGAAACCAAACAATCCCACGGTTCCCTATATCAACCACCTACCTGTATGCGTTGTGGAGGAAACCACATGGCAAGCTACAAAGGCTGCCAGTGGTATCACGAATACCTTCGAAGATCAATGGGCTCTCCGAAGGAGCAACAGCGTCAACCTTTGCCGACTAGCCAGACTAGAAATGATAAAAATCAAACATCGCGGCAACAGCCACAACAAAAAGATTTACACAAGTTTGACAGCAACAAACACAAAAAATGCCTAACACTCTGGAGTCACTAGTGGTAACATATCGTACGCCTCTATAGTAAGAAACGGAAATGCACATGCCCAGCGGCATCTACATGAGTTTCAAGCGAAACTTCACTTACCAAAATCAAGCGAAAAAAGTACAGAACAGCAGCATACGCTTGACGTCCACACAATATTGGAACAACAGCAACATCAATTTATGCAATGGCAGCAACAGCTCCAGCAACAATCATGGTCACGGAGGGGTGGCAGTTTTGGTAAGGAGTTTTCTAAGTCATTTCCCACAAAGAGTTATTGAAACACGAACCATTCAGATGTCTTCAATAAAAGTTGCCACAAGTTTGGGTGACATGGAAGTAAGTGAAATATACTGTCCACCAAGAAATAGAATCGAAGTAAGGCACTTCATTGACATACTCGCTTCTTGCGGTCAAAGATATCTGGTTGGAGGTGACTAGAATGCGCGACATTAATTGTTGTTATATCATATCTGGCTAATATCAAAAAATTCTATCCGGAATTTTTCTTTTTATACTCGATACCGAAGGTAAAGAGTATATTGGGTTTGTGCAATGTCCCTCATGGTGTCTGTCCGTCTGTCAGTCTGTCCGCCTGTATGAACGCAACTTTTTTCCACACCCTTCAAGCTAGAGACTTGAAACTTAGCAAAAGTCTTTATCTATGGCATAGTAAATTAAAGTGTTAAGATTGGAGTTCTACGATAACTAGAAGGCTGGCAAATCGATAAACTCGATAACGCAAAATCGATAGATGCAGCTATTTCGCAAGCCCTTACAGCTAGAACTACCAAATTTGGGTAGAAAATAGCTACTACCAACCCCCAAAAAACTGCATCAAAAATTTTGGAGCCACGCCCACCCATTCCGCCCCAGCCCCCCCGCAGTTTAACACCAAGAATGCCCATATCTTCTACAGTTTTTGAGCTAGAGCCATCCAATTTGGTTCCAAGATAGGTGTTGACGATCCCCAATCAAAATCTAAAAAACTTTGGATGCCACGCCCATCTATACTGCCCTAGCCGCCCTCAACCGCCCCAACGCTTCGCTAAAAACAGTAGTGCGTGTATCTTCCAAAGTGTTTGAGCTAGAGACAAAATTTGGTAGGTAGATAACTTGTAATGACCCCCAAAAAACTGCATCAAAGTTTTGGAGCCCCAACTACCCATTCCGCCCCCAGCCCCCTCGCAGCTTGAAAACAGAAATGCTTATATCTATTATTTATTATCTATTTTGAGCTAGAACCGCCAAGATAGGTGATTGCAACCCCAAAAAAAATGCGTAAAAACTTTGGATGCCACGCCAATCCATACTGCCCAAGCTGCCCCAAACCGCCCCAATGCTTCACTAAAAACGGGAATGCGTGTATTTTCCAAAGCGTTAAGGCTAGAGTCACCAAAATTGGTAGGAAGATAGCTGTTAACGATCCCAAAAAAAACTGCATTAAATTTGAAGCCACGCCCCCCCGTTCCCAAGGCCCTTGCATTTTGAAATCAAAAATGCCTATATTTTCCACAGCTTTTGAGCTAGAGCCGCCAAATTTGGTGCCAAGATTGGAAGTGAAGAAACCCAAAAATTTTGAATGGCGCCCCCACCCATACTGCCCCCAGCGCCCCTTCCACCATATTCTACTAACTTTGAGCTAGAGTCACCAAATTTGGTATGAGGATAGCAGTTATCATCATAAATAGATCTCCAGCAAAACTTTGGACGCCACGCCCCCGCATACCAGCTCCCAGCCCCCCTTCCACCATATTCTACTATCTTTGAGCTAGAGTCACCAAATTTGGTTTGAGGATAGCAATTAACATCACAAACAGATCTGCAGTAAAACTTTGGATGCCACGCCCCCCCTTACCACCCCAGCCACCTTTTTTTATTTTTGAGCTTGAATCAAGATTGGAAGAACTAAATTCAAGTTTAAAGAGAACTTACATCAAGAACAAACGAACTTAAGAAACAATACTTGAATCAAGTACAACATTCTCGGTTACTGTAATTCCGTACTTAGTGAGAAATCAAGTTCGAATTGTTGGGTTTCAAGTACGGAATACTTGATTTTTTCTATCAGTGTGGTGTTCCTCTGGGGAGTCACCTGTGACCATTGCTATTTAATCTCTTTATTGATGATATTCCTGCTGTTATTTCAAACTCTCGTGTTTATATGTTTGCTGATGATGTGAATCTATGTTTCACCTATAATGATAATTCTCTATGTAACTTACTACAGTCAGGGTGCATTGTCGGCCTGGTGCCGCTATAACTTATAAAATTTAAATTGTTCAAAATGTAAAGTCATGTCTTTTTTAAGAGGTATCCCTCATACTGCTCACTACTGTCTTGATGCTTCACCACTTGTCCGCGTTTTTGAAATTAAAGATTATTTTCGGCTTAGTGCTTTGAGCTAGAGTCACCAAATTCGGTTTGAGGATAGCTATTGACATCATAAATAGATCTGCAGCAAAAGTTTGGATGTCACGCCCCCCCTTACCACCCCCCGCCACCTTTCCCTTAAATTTTACTATTTTTGAGCTAGAGTCATCAAATTTGGTATGAGGATAGCAATTGACATCATACACAGATCTTCAGCTAAAATTTTGATGCCACGCCCCCCCCCCCCCCCCCCCGCTCACATACTACCCCCAGCCTACCATCCTCCATATTCTTTTAACTTGCATTGCAATCAGCTCTCTTTTAATCTGTTTTACTACTGGTATCGAGTATACCGCAGTCGGGTGCGTACGACTGCAACGATTCTACTTGTTTTTTTTAAATATTGTTATTGGAGCTTAACAACTGAAATAACAAGCTAGAGATAGCACTGGCTACTTGGGCCTTCGACTATATACAATTGTTCAAACTTATTTTACGTGAACTTTCAGCTGAGTTGTTTTATAAATATACTTAAGTCTAGTAAATGTAATTTTGTTTAGCTGTAATTTTGCTAATTATGTATATTTATATGAAAGTTTCAAGATGTATAATACATTCTTAATCGTGATTTTATTAAGCTAAATCAGGTTGAACAGTTGGGCTTTTTTTAAGTAAGTGAGGATTTTTTTAATAGTTTTTTCTGTAGGGTCTGTAGGGCAAGTATTGAAAATACGCATAGTGTTTATGGTGTTGGAGTTACATAAGGGGCAAGTAAGTGAGCTATTTATTATTAAGGTAATGTTGGTGCGTAAACCTTGTGTGTCCTAATCTAATTCGTATGTATTTAATTTGTTCCATACGGGAAAATCTATTTAGTGGTCTTTTGCGTAAGTAATCATCTATATTAACAAGTTTATTGAGATTTTGTACAATTTATTACCGTTTGGGTATAAAGAGGTTTGTTTATAGTGGGAAACTTGATTTTTGAAATATTTATTTATGTCTTTTAGCAAGCCCCCCTGCTCGCTCCGCTCGCCAACCCCCCTGTCGGATCTTGAGTCATATTTTCAATTCTTTTCTTTTTTCTATCTTCAACAATTTGTTTAGAATTTTTTCTTCTTTCCTGACATTTTTGATTTATAATTTTTTGTAGCTCTTTTTTCTTCAATTCCTTTTAAATTTTTTCATTGTCTGTCAAAATTTTCTTTGGACGTGCCATTTTTAAGAAAAAAACAACAGCCCGACCAGAATATACCCTGAACCCAGTTGCTGTCCTTGCGTCCTAAAAGTATGCTTCAAATAATGATCACTTTAAACAAAACTCATAACTGACTTAACTTTACGATATCTCTGGTGTTTCTTAACCGATTTGGACGAAATTTTGAGAAAAGGTCTATCGTTACCCATTACTTCAACCACCATTTTTACATTTTGCAAATTCGATAGTTTTTGTTATCGATTTCATGTGTATATCGAAAACCAGAGTAGTTATCGATAATTTGAAGCAAACTTGTTCTGCTCATGGTATAGGAGAACTTATATTCAAAATCTGAAGTCTCTAGCTCTTGTAGTCTCTGAGATCTACGCGTTCATACAGACGGACAGACGGACAGACGGACGGACAGACGGACATGGCCATATCGACTCGGCTATTGATACTGATCAAGAATATATATACTTTATGGGGTCGGAGATGCTTCCTTCTGCCTGTGTGTGGCTGCTTTTGCCATATGGTCGGCCAGTTCATTCCCGATAATGGCTACATGACCTGGGATCCAAAGTAATTTAATCCTATTTGATATGTTAGTAATAGCCGATCTGATATTTGGCGCATAGTGATCGTTATTGTTTAAATTTGTTATGGAGTCTGTAGCCGACATAGTACAAGCATAGTACAAATGTACCCTTCATGTTTTTAATGAGTTTGACTGCTTCAGAAATAGCCTTTATTTCTGCAGATAGCACTGATGAGAAATACGTTAGAGTTCCATATTTTAGTGTGTGGGATTCGGTTGTGATTGCGTAGCTTGTGATATTGTTTTGTTAGAGCCGTCAGTATATACGAAAGTGTGGGTATTGTATTGGTGTTTGATACTTGCAACGAGTTTTCTGTAAATGCATAGTGTTGTATTTTTGTTGTTGTAAAGTCTTAGTGAAGTGTCGATTTTTTCTGTGGGTAGGAGCCAAGGGGGATGTAAGTATGTTGTTTTGTGAGGTAAGTATGGGATGTTATTATGTTTTGGGATTAAGATGGTTCTATATATTTTGTGGGGATGCGTTTGTGTTTGTTGTTTCTTTGTTTTTTTTACAAGATTTGCAAGAGGAGAGTTGGCAGAGTTCAAGAGCCATTTTGACAGCTTAGCTGTCAGCAGGTCTCTTTTAATTTCTATGGGTGGAATGTTGGATTCATAGAGCATATTATTTATGGGTGTCGATCGGAAAGCGCCAAGAGACATTCTGATGGCTGCATTAAAAGGTGTTTTTATTTTAATAAATGTTTTTTTTTTTTTGTAAAGCCGTATATACATAAGGCGTATTCTATTTTTGGTATTATAGTTGATTTGGTGACAGATAGTAATGTGTACGTATTGCAATTAAACAGTGGGCTGGCGAGGCATTTTACTACATTTAGGCTTTTTGAGAGTGATGACCTAAGTTTGCTTATGTGGGAGTGCCAAGTGTAGGTTTTGTTTATAATTAATGCAAGTATTTTAACCTCAGAAACGGATGGAATTAGAGTGTTGTTGCAGAATATTTTGCAGATACAATTGTGCTTTCTGCAAATGTGTAGGTGTTGACACTTGTCTATTTATAGTTTTGCTCCGGAGTATGAGCACCAGTTGTCAATATCTTGGAATAAATTGTCTAGATTGTAGTTGATGTTCTTGTTTTTATCAAAGTTCATTATAAGGAAAAAATCGTCTGCATACGCATTAAACTTGAAAAAGTATAACGGATATGGGTGATCCTTGTGGTATTCCATTTTGTAAGAGCAGAATGTTTGACAACTGATTTGTTATTATACCCTGAACCCATAAAATGGGTAAATCAGGGCATAATGGTTCTGTGCAAAAGTATGTAACAGGCAGAAGGAAGCATCTCCGACCCCATAAAGTATATATATTCTTGATCAGTATCAATAGCCGAGTCGATATGGCCATGTCCGTCTGTCTGTCTGTTTGCTTCAAATTATCGATAACTACTGGTTTTCGATATACACATGGAGTCGATACCAAAAATTATCGAATTTGGAAAAATGTAAAAATGGTGGTTGAAGTAATGGGTAACGATAGAACTTTTCTCAAAATTTCGTCCAAATCGGTTAAGAAACACCAGAGATATCGTAAAGCTAAGTCAGTTGTCCTGTCTAAAATATTTGAAAGAATATTATTAGTAAGACTACTGCCAGTCCTGGAAGACGGAAACTTAATCCCAGCCCACCAATTTGGCTTTAGGAGTCAGCATGGAACGCCTGAGCAAATCCACAGAGTTGTACATGCGATCCTCAACTCAATTGAATCTAAGAAGTACTGCTCCGCTGCATTCCTAGACGTGAAACAGGCCTTTGACCGTGTCTGGCATCCAGGACTACTCTATAAGCTAAAACGCGTGCTCCCAGCGCCACTCTTCCTACTGCTCAAATCATACCTAAAGAGGCGAACGTTTTATGTTAGATGTGATGCATCGGAGTCAGAAGTCTGTTCAATTAACGCCGGTGTTCCTCAGGGAAGCGTTCTAGGACCAGTTCTCTACACGTTATACACAGCAGATCTTCCAGTCCTAAACAGAGATGACCTGGTTATCGCCACCTATGCAGACGATACAGCTTTCCTGGCCACTTCAAGTGACCCTGCAACAGCATCGGCCATCCTTCAAGCCCAGCTGTCTTACCTCGAGCCATGGCTCAAAAGATGGAACATCGTGGTCAACGAAAATAAATCAGCACACATAACCTTTGCTACCAGAACAGAATCCTGCCCACCAGTTTCTCTAAATGGCTCGACCCTGCCGTCGGAGCACACAGTTAAATACCTTGGCTTAACCTTGGACAGGCGGCTGACTTGGTCGGCACACATAAAGGCAAAGCGTAAGCAGCTCTCCTTAAAGCACAGACAACTGATGTGGCTCCTTGGACGTACATCCCAACTCGACCTAGAAAACAAACTGCTGCTATACAAGGCTATTCTAAAACCGATATGGACATATGGGATCCAGCTTTGGGGTACAGCCTCAACATCCAACATCGAGATACTGCAGAGATTTCAAAATATAGCTCTTCGCAGACTGGTAAACGCACCGTTTTATGTTAAAAATCTGGTGATCCATAGGGACCTTGGAGTTCCCACTGTCTCCGAAGAGGTAAGCCGTTACAGCCAAAGATACATAGACAGGCTCGAGTCTCACTGCAACCACCTAGCTATTAACCTGCTAGATAACAGCACCCAGACTCGCCGACTCAAGAGGCACCACCCTTTGGACCTTCCTTTTAGGCCGCCTAAAGCATGGTAACATTAAGATATTATAAGTATCCCCATAAATGAAAAATTCCTCTGTAAATGTTTCCTTATAAAATTTACTTATTATCTATAAGATAGATTGTAAATAAAAATATATAATAAAAAAAGAAAAAAAAAAAAGTTGTGAGTTTTGTTTAAAGTGATCATTATTTGAAGCATACTTTTAGGATGGAAGGACTTGAACTGGGTTCAGGGTATCTTCTGGTCGGGCTATCCCCACTAGAGCCTTCTTACTTGTTTTTATTATAATTTTCCTATTGTGCATGAAATTTTTAATATATTGAATGATTTTTGGACCTATTTTCCACTCAATTAGTTGGTTGACAATTGTATGCACTCCAACTCTATCAAAAGCCTTTGAAAAATCAAGGGTGATGATTGAAGTGTGTTTTTTTGTGTTTATGAATTTGGTTATAAGGGAATCCGTATAAAGAAGACTCTCTGCAACTGACTTGCCCATCTTAAAACCGAATGGATTTGGGTGAAGAAGATTGTTTTGATTAACGAACCACCAAATTCGTTATGCAATGATTTTATCAAGAGTTTTTGCTAAGCAGCAGTTTAGGGATATTGGTCGGTATGCTGAAACTATGGTTTTATTGATGATTGATTAGGCTGGTTTTATACCTTTGTGGTATGTAACATTTAAATATATTATTGAAATGTTCTATTATTCTATTTTGGAGTGTTTGTGAACTTTTTTTTATCATTGGGTAAGAGATTCTGCTGAGACCTGGTGTGGACCCTTTTAAAGATTTTAGGATTGTTTTAAATTCTATTGCTGTGATTTATTTTTCAATCGTTTTGGCTGAGTTGGACATGGCATATTGTTGTTTAGTGTGTTTGTGTACTTTAGCGAGCTCAGACCAGTAGTTTGCGAAAATATCTGCTATATCTTTTTAGTTGTTACGGCCGAGTTGTCAACAGGATTTTGTAGACAGTGGGTAGTCTTAATTGGATTTAAGCCACAGAAGCGCCTTAAATTTGATCATATTGTATCTGTTGGTGTGGATGGTTCTATTGTTGACGTACATTTTTGAATGGAGTGCATTTTGGCTATTTTTAATTGCCTACGAAATATAGCATTTGCACGTTTGTATTTAATTATATTTTCATTGCAAATATGGCGTTTTAAACTTCTCTTTTCTTTTATTTTTTCTTTTCTAAGTTCGTTTAAGGTTGTGTTCCACCATGGGACTTTATGGTTGTGTTTGTTTGGAGTATTGTATTGTGTGCACTAAAAAGTAAAATTTTGTTGATTAAAGCTGCTTCTTTGTTTATATTATTGCTTCTTGGAAATTTTGTATTTATAGTGTTAGTGGACTTAGTAAATGATTCCCAGTCTGCGTCTTTAGTTTTAAAGTATGGTCGTGATATGTTTTCTATTTTTGGGTTGGGGAATAAGGATATAAGGATATGGAAGTGGTCGCTACCGCATAAGTCATTGAAAATTTTCCATTCAGCGAATGGTGCAATTTGAAGTGAGCAGAATGTTAAATCTAGGTGTGTAAAAGTGTTGTGAGTTGTGTAGTGTGCTGGTGAGTTGTCACTGTGTTTGTTCGATAAATTTAGCTAGTATATTCCCTCTTCTGTTGTTTTGTGTAGAACTCCAGTTAGAGTGCCCATAAACGAATTAACAGAAAGGGTTTTAAGAAAAGTTGATGTTAGCATCCTAGCGGACAACGCAACGAGTAGAAAAGTCGGGTTTTGCCAACGGCTATCGGCTGTTCTTCTTTTGACTAGTGCTTTTTTTTGTTTATAATAAACGAAGCAACCATGGTTTGTTTATGTTTTACACAACTGTCCTATCACCGGGCGCCCGAACAGTGCATATTGCGCTTATTCTTTGTGTACCTGACTGCTTATCGCTTTTGACGCTTGCCGTAGAGCAGCAAAGCACTAGTGTGTACATATATGAAAATATACGTGGAATTGTGCGTTTGATGTGTTATCTGCAGTTTTGGTTAACTTGGGCTTTGAAATGATTTTTGATATTTTATTTCGACTAGCGCTTTAGTTTGTGTGTGTGTCCCTTTGCGTGTACATAAACACATTTAATTGTATGCTTTGCTTTGGCATTGTCGATCATTGACCTGCTTCGATCATTATGAATGATGACAATTTAAATAACTGCAATTAAAGTTTCTTATTAATAAAATATATTTTTATACCCTGAACCCATAAAATGGGTAAATCAGGGTATAATGGTTTTGTGCAAAAGTATGTAACAGGCAGAAGGAAGCATCTCCGACCCCATAAAGTATATATATTCTTGATCAGTATCAATAGCCGAGTCGATATGGCCATGTCCGTTTGTCCGTCCGTCTGTCCGTCTGTCTGTCTGTCCGTCTGTATGAACGCGTAGATCTCAGAGACTACAAGAGCTAGAGACTTCAGATTTTGAATATAAGTTCTCCTATACCATGAGCAGAACAAGTTTGCTTCAAATTATCGATAACTACTCTGGTTTTCGATATACACATGGAATCGATAACAAAAAACTATCGAATTTGCAAAATGTAAAAATGGTGGTTGAAGTAATGGGTAACGATAGACCTTTTCTCAAAATTTCGTCAAAATTTTAGCTGAAGATCTGTGTATGATGTCAATTGCTATTCTCATACCAAATTTGATGACTGTAGCTCAAAAATAGTAAAATTTAAGGGAAAGGTGGCGGGGGGTGGTAAGGGGGGGCGTGACATCCAAACTTTTGCTGCAGATCTATTTATGATGTCAATAGCTATCCTCAAACCGAATTTGGTGACTCTAGCTCAAAGCACTAAGCAGAAAATAATCTTTAATTTCAAAAACGCGGACAAGTGGTGAAGCATCAAGACAGTAGTGAGCAGTATGAGGGATACCTCTTAAAAAAGACATGACTTTACATTTTGAACAATTTAAATTTTATAAGTTATAGCGGCACCAGGCCGACAATGCACCCTGACTGTAGTAAGTTACATAGAGAATTATCATTATAGGTGAAACATAGATTCACATCATCAGCAAACATATAAACACGAGAGTTTGAAATAACAGCAGGAATATCATCAATAAAGAGATTAAATAGCAATGGTCACAGGTGACTCCCCAGAGAAACACCATACTGATAGAAAAAATCAAGTATTCCGTACTTGAAACCCAACAATTCGAACTTGATTTCTCACTAAGTACGGAATTACAGTAACCGAGAATGTTGTACTTGATTCAAGTATTGTTTCTTAAGTTCGTTTGTTCTTGATGTAAGTTCTCTTTAAACTTGAATTTAGTTCTTCCAATCTTGATTCAAGCTCAAAAATAAAAAAAGGTGGCTGGGGTGGTAAGGGGGGGCGTGGCATCCAAAGTTTTACTGCAGATCTGTTTGTGATGTTAATTGCTATCCTCAAACCAAATTTGGTGACTCTAGCTCAAAGATAGTAGAATATGGTGGAAGGGGGGCTGGGAGCTGGTATGCGGGGGCGTGGCGTCCAAAGTTTTGCTGGAGATCTATTTATGATGATAACTGCTATCCTCATACCAAATTTGGTGACTCTAGCTCAAAGTTAGTAGAATATGGTGGAAGGGGCGCTGGGGGCAGTATGGGTGGGGGCGCCATTCAAAATTTTTGTGTTTCTTCACTTCCAATCTTGGCACCAAATTTGGCGGCTCTAGCTCAAAAGCTGTGGAAAATATAGGCATTTTTGATTTCAAAATGCAAGGGCCTTGGGAACGGGGGGGCGTGGCTTCAAATTTAATGCAGTTTTTTTTGGGATCGTTAACAGCTATCTTCCTACCAATTTTGGTGACTCTAGCCTTAACGCTTTGGAAAATACACGCATTCCCGTTTTTAGTGAAGCATTGGGGCGGTTTGGGGCAGCTTGGGCAGTATGGATTGGCGTGGCATCCAAAGTTTTTACGCATTTTTTTTGGGGTTGCAATCACCTATCTTGGCGGTTCTAGCTCAAAATAGATAATAAATAATAGATATAAGCATTTCTGTTTTCAAGCTGCGAGGGGGCTGGGGGCGGAATGGGTAGTTGGGGCTCCAAAACTTTGATGCAGTTTTTTGGGGGTCATTACAAGTTATCTACCTACCAAATTTTGTCTCTAGCTCAAACACTTTGGAAGATACACGCACTACTGTTTTTAGCGAAGCGTTGGGGCGGTTGAGGGCGGCTAGGGCAGTATAGATGGGCGTGGCATCCAAAGTTTTTTAGATTTTGATTGGGGATCATCAACACCTATCTTGGAACCAAATTGGATGGCTCTAGCTCAAAAACTGTAGAAGATATGGGCATTCTTGGTGTTAAACTGCGGGGGGGCTGGGGCGGAATGGGTGGGCGTGGCTCCAAAATTGTTGATGCAGTTTTTTGGGGGTTGGTAGTAGCTATTTTCTCCCCAAATTTGGTAGTTCTAGCTGTAAGGGCTTGCGAAATAGCCGCATCTATCGATTTTGCGTTATCGAGTTTATCGATTTGCCAGCCTTCTAGTTATCGTAGAACTCCAATCTTAACACTTTAATTTACTATGCCATAGATAAAGACATTTGCAAAGTTTCAAGTCTCTAGCTTGAAGGGTGTGGAAAAAAGTTGCGTTCATACAGGCGGACAGACTGACAGACGGACAGACACCATGAGGGACATTGCACAAACCCAATATACCCTTTACCTTCGGTATCGAGTATAAAAAGAAAAATTCCGGATAGAATTTTTTGATATTAGCCAGATATGATATAACAACAATTAATGTCGCGCATTCTAGTCACCTCCAACCAGATATCTTTGACCGCAAGAAGCGAGTATGTCAATGAAGTGCCTTACTTCGATTCTATTTCTTGGTGGACAGTATATTTCACTTACTTCCATGTCACCCAAACTTGTGGCAACTTTTATTGAAGACATCTGAATGGTTCGTGTTTCAATAACTCTTTGTGGGAAATGACTGAGAAAACTCCTTACCAAAACTGCCACCCCTCCGTGACCATGATTGTTGCTGGAGCTGTTGCTGCCATTGCATAAATTGATGTTGCTGTTGTTCCAATATTGTGTGGACGTCAAGCGTATGCTGCTGTTCTGTACTTTTTTCGCTTGATTTTGGTAAGTGAAGTTTCGCTTGAAACTCATGTAGATGCCGCTGGGCATGTGCATTTCCGTTTCTTACTATAGAGGCGTACGATATGTTACCACTAGTGACTCCAGAAGTGTTAGGCATTTGTTGTGTTTGTTGCTGTCAAACTTGTGTAAATCTTTTTGTTGTGGCTGTTGCCGCGATGTTTGATTTTTATCATTTCTAGTCTGGCTAGTCGGCAAAGGTTGACGCTGTTGCTCCTTCGGAGAGCCCATTGATCTTCGAAGGTATTCGTGATACCACTGGCAGCCTTTGTAGCTTGCCATGTGGTTTCCTCCACAACGCATACAGGTAGGTGGTTGATATAGGGAACCGTGGGATTGTTTGGTTTCATGGTTTTTACCACATTGAGCACATAGGGGATGACGACGGCAGTATTTGGAAGTGTGTCCATAATCCTGGCATCGTATGCATTGGGCAGTTTCCGAGGTTTTTTGCATCCTTTCTACTCTCTCTCTTTGTCGGCAAAGTGTTGTGATATCATATATATCATTAACTTTAGCACATGGCTTTATATTGATGAAAAATTTATTGAGTTTTTCATCTCGGTTAGTTCTCGATCTTGAATTATGTACCTCAAGAGCATCAAAGCCAAATTTTTTAAAACTGTCCTTAAATTCGTTGGTTAATGTGCTATGATGAAGCCCCTTAGCCACTTTTCTGAGAGGCCTTTCTAGCTTCATTTGGTATGTATGGAATTCAATTCCCGTTTTATCAAAATGATCAACAATAGCTCTATAAGTATTACAGTCTTTGGGAAATATTCTAGCTGTTTCTCCTTGGTTAACTTTGACTGATACGTTATCTAGGCTACTTACCTCCAAAAAGATTTCAAAGAGATCGTTAAGTTTAGTAATACTAATAACTATTTGCGGTGGCTTTGTATTATTGTTGAGCCGATTATTAGTAAAAGATCCAGTCTGCTGTGGGCTGCTTCCTGTGTCATTAGTTTCCATATTTTCATTATAAATATTCAGTTGATCAGCTGCAGAAGAGCTAATAGGGCCTTCATTTGTATTTTTTGAACTTTCCACAACATATCCGTCACTGGTTAAGTTTATGTTCATATCTAGAATAGGAAACCTGTCGCTAGAGTTTGCCTTGCTGGTTGATGCTGGTGGTGATTTCAACATCGATTCTTTGTTCAGCCTTTTATATGGTTTCTTCCTCTTCAACATCAGATGTTTTTGGCCATCCTTCAATCTTGAAGCAGCTCCTCTGACTGTTAAAGAAGCAGTGTCCGCGGAGTTATCCATGCTCTCGCTGGAGCACACACTGCTAATTGCGGCAGTTGCCTTGGGGTTTATATTATTACTTGTAGGACAAGTAGATGCTAAAGTTGTAGTTTTTGAGCTGTTGCTATGAGTGCGTTGAGCACTAGTGACCTCCGTCCTGGTCTAAAATGGTGTCTTCCCAGCTACTTGGTGTATATATTCATCATGTAAAATCCTAAAAGTATGCATCTCTTTTGCTAGGATCCTAGCCTTGATCTGAGCCTCGGGATAAGAAGCTTAAAGCTTCTATCTAGCACTGGAACCGGACTGTCTGTGAGCTATTGTCAAATAATGTTTTACAATGACGTGGCCGCTCGAGTTTTACAATTTCGTGTCTAACTACTAATACGACTATACAACACACAATGCAACGGAAATCTACGAAAGTTCATCGAAGAATTAGAAAGAACATCTTACATTATAACAAATAAGTTAACTTTAGAGAACAACCAAGTAAATATGCAAGTGTATGTTAACGCAATGAATAATATTATAAAGATTAAATTAAAAGAAAAATTCCCGATAGAATTTTTATGATATTAGCCAGATATGATATAACAACCTGCCACTTTCTTAAAGTAGCAGCACAACGGGAGGGATTTTTTGAAAACAGTGTGATTGATTCAACAAAAAATAATAAATATCAAAATACAAATAAAGTAATTCAGGTCAAAACTATGAAGCAAATTTTAACCAAAGTACATCTACTTATTCCAATAATCAAGTTAATCACAACTAACCAAATAATAATCATATTAACACACGTAGAGGCAGTCCACAAGATAACAGACAAACATTTAATGAATTTCAACAAAAGCTACATCAGGGAAGACAACAAAATCCAATAAATTATTAGAACAATACAGCTTCAAATGCACAAATCATTAAATTATCAAAACCAACCCCAGAAAGAGAAAGTAACGGTGGAGTGTCAAAAATGGACACCACAGAAAATAAATAACAAGTAGAAACGTTGCAGTCGGACGCACCCGACTGCGGTATACTCG
Source organism: Scaptomyza polygonia (assembly GCA_035044585.1). Classification (NCBI taxonomy): domain Eukaryota; kingdom Metazoa; phylum Arthropoda; class Insecta; order Diptera; family Drosophilidae; genus Scaptomyza; species Scaptomyza polygonia. Next base: position 51,382 of record JAWNNU010001866.1, read on the forward strand.
ATACCACTAGTAAAACAGATTAAAAGAGAGCTGATTGCAATGGTGTGTGGATACGGCAGGGGTGTAGGCTGCCTCAAAGATTGTCTGGTGCAGATGGGGATGCCAAAAAACTATCTTCCTCCCAAATTTGGTGACTCTAGCTCAAAAATAGTAAAATTTGGGGGAAGGAGGGCTGGGGTTGGTAAGGGGGGGCGTGGCATCCAATCTTTTGCTCCAGATCTATTTATGATGTCAATTGTTATCCTCAAACAGAATTTGGTGACTCTAGCTCAAAGTTAGTAGAATATGGTAGAAGGGGGGCTGGGTCTGGGGGCTGGTATGGGGGGGCGTGGCGTCCAAAGTTTTGCTGCAGATCTGTTTGTGATGTTAATTGCTATCCTCAAACCAAATTTGGTGACACTAGCTCAAAGTTAGTAGAATATGGTGGAAGGGGGGCCGGTGGCTGGGGGCTGGTATGGGGGGGCGTGGCGTCAAAGTTTTGCTTCAGATATATTTGTGATGTTAATTGCTATCCTCATACCAAATTTGGTGACTCTAGCTCAAAGTTAGTAGAATATGGTGGAAGGGGGCTGGGGGCGGTATGGGTGGGGGCGCCATCCAAAATTTTTGGGTTTCTTCACTTCAAATCTTGGCACCAAATTTGGCGGCTCTAGCTCAAAAGCTGTGGAAAATATAGGCATTTTTGATTTCAAAATTCAAGGGCCTGAGGAACGGGGGGGGGGGGGGCGTGGCTCCAAATTTTTGATGCAGTTTTTTTGGGATCGTTAACAGCTATTTTCCTACCAATTTTGGTGACTCTAGCCTTAACGCTTTGGAAAATACACGCATTCCCGTTTTTAGTGAAGCATTGGGGCGGTTTGGGGCAACTTGGGCAGTATGGATTGGCATGGCATCCAAAGTTTTTACGCATTTTTTTGGGGGTTGCAATCACCTATCTTGGCACAAAATTTGGTGGTTCTAGCTCAAAAACTGTAATAGATATAAGCATTTCTGTTTTTAAGCTGCGAGGGGGCTGGGGGCGAAATGGGTAGTTGGGGCTCCAAAACTTTGATGCAGTTTTTTGGGGGTCATTACAAGTTATCTACCTACCAAATTTTGTCTCTAGCTCAAACACTTTGGAAGATACACGCACTACTGTTTTTAGCGAAGCGTTGGGGCGGTTGAGGGCGGCTAGGGCAGTATAGATAGGCGTGGCATCCAAAGTTTTTATGATTTTGATTGGGGATCGTCAACACCTATCTTGGCACTAAATTTGATGGCTCTAGCTCAAAAACTGTAGAAGATATGGGCATTTTTAGTGTTAAACTGCGGGGGGCTGGGGGCGGAATGGGTGGGCGTGGCTCCAAAATTGTTGATGCAGTTTTTTGGGGGTTGGTAGTAGCTATTTTCTCCCCAAATTTGGTAGTTCTAGCTGTAAGGGCTTGCGAAATAGCTGCATCTATCGATTTTGCGTTATCGAGTTTATCGATTTGCCAGCCTTCTAGTTATCGTAGAACTCCAATCTTAACACTTTAATTTACTATGTCATAGATAAAGCGATTTGCAAAGTCTCTAGCTTAAAGGGTGTGGCAAAAAGTTGCGTTCATACAGGCGGACAGACTGACAGACGGACAGACACCATGACGGACATTACACAAACCCAATATACTCTTTACCTTCGGTATCGAGTATAAAAAGAAAAATTCCGGATAGAATTTTATGATATTAGCCAGATATGATATAACAACAATTAATGTCGCGCATTCTAGTCACCTCCAACCAGATATCTTTGACCGCAAGAAGCGAGTATGTCAATGAAGTGCCTTACTTCGATTCTATTTCTTGGTGGACAGTATATTTCACTTACTTCCATGTCACCCAAACTTGTGGCAACTTTTATTGAAGACATCTGAATGGTTCGTGTTTCAATAACTCTTTGTGGGAAATGACTGAGAGAACTCCTTACCAAAACTGCCACCCCTCCGTGACCATGATTGTTGCTGGAGCTGTTACTACCAATGCATAAATTGATGTTGCTGTTGTTCCAATATTGTGTGGACGTCAAGCGTATGCTGCTGTTGTGTAGTTTTTATACCCTGAACCCATAAAATGGGTAAATCAGGGTATAATGGTTTTGTGCAAAAGTATGTAACAGGCAGAAGGAAGCATCTCCGACCCCATAAAGTATATATATTCTTGATCAGTATCAATAGCCGAGTTGATTTGGCCATGTCCGTCTGTCCGTCCGTCTGTCCGTCTGTATGAACGCGTAGATCTCAGAGACTACAAGAGCTAGAGACTTCAGATTTGGAATATAAGTTCTCCTATACCATAAGCAGAACAAGTTTGCTACAAATTATCGATAACTACTCTGGTTTTCGATATACACATGGAATCGATAACAAAAAATATCGAATTTGGAAAATGTAAAAATGGGGGTTGGTGTAATGAGTAACGATAGAACTTTTCTCAAAATTTCGTCGAAATCGGTTAAGAAACACCAGAGATATCGTAAAGTTAAGTCAGCTATGAGTTTTGTTTAAACTTTAAAGTGATCATAATTTGAAGCATACTTTTAGGAAGCAAGGCCTGCAACTGGGTTCAGGGTATCTTCTGGTCGGGCTATCCCGACTAGAGCCTTCTTACTTGTTTCGCTTGATTTTGGTAAGTGAAGTTTCGCTTGAAACTCATGTAGATGCCGCTGGGCATGTGCATTTCCGTTTCTTACTATAGAGGCGTACGATATGTTACCACTAGTGACTCCAGAAGTGTTAGGCATTTGTTGTGTTTGTTGCTGTCAAACTTGTGTAAATCTTTTTGTTGTGGCTGTTGCCGCGATGTTTGGTTTTTATCATTTCTAGTCTGGCTAGTCGGCAAAGGTTGACGCTGTTGCTCCTTCGGAGAGCCCATTGATCTTCGAAGGTATTCGTGATACCACTGGCAGCCTTTGTAGCTTGCCATGTGGTTTCCTCCACAACGCATACAGGTAGGTGGTTGATATAGGGAACCGTGGGATTGTTTGGTTTCATGGTTTTTACCACATTGAGCACATAGGGGATGACGACGGCAGTATTTGGAAGTGTGTCCATAATCCTGGCATCGTATGCATTGGGCAGTTTCCGAGGTTTTTTGCATCCTTTCTACTCTCTCTCTTTGTCGGCAAAGTGTTGTGATATCATATATATCATTAACTTTAGCACATGGCTTTATATTGATGAAAAATTTATTTAGTTTTTCATCTCGGTTAGTTTTCGATCTTGAATTATGTACCTCAAGAGCATCAAAGCCAAATTTTTTAAAACTGTCTTTAATTTCGTTGGTTAATGTGCTATGATGAAGCCCCTTAGCCACTTTTCTGAGAGGCCTTTCTAGCTTCATTTGGTATGTATGGAATTCAATTCCCGTTTTATCAAAATGATCAACAATAGCTCTATAAGTATTACAGTCTTTGGGGAATATTCTAGCTGTTTCTCCTTGGTTAACTTTGACTGATACGTTATCTAGGCTACTTACCTCCAAAATGATTTCAAAGAGATCGTTAAGTTTAGTAATACTTTTTTTTTTTTTTTTTTTTTTCCATATTGTTTATTAAGGCATACGAGGTAAGCCAGGAACCTCTTTGTGACCTTGGTCTCTATTCGTTCAGCCCAATTGGGCGCGCCGGCTAACTTACGTTAGCTGATACAATATAAATAACAATAATAATAATAATAACAATAATAACAATAATAACAAATATACAAATACAATAACAAATATAAAATTGCAGTGGTGTGTCAACTTCTGGTGACTCTCGTCAATGAAGATCGAACCATGAGGTCTTTTGGCTTTCGTCTGTTGAGCCTCCTTAGAGGTCGAGTTCTGCTAAGACTATTTGCCAGCCGATTTCTGTGAATCTCGAGTCTTTCATGGTAGCGACTCGAGTGCTGGTTTATCTCATCAAAAACCGACGCTAGTCTTAGGTCTCTGTGGAGCGTGGCGTTCCTTATAAACCACCCGCAACCGGTGATTATCCTTGTAATCCTGTTTTGATCAACCTGGATTCTGCGAATTTGGCTATCGCAAGCCAGGCCCCAGATTTGGCAACCGTACTTCCATATTGGTGCTATTATTTGCCTGTAGATTGTCATTTTATTGGAGAGCGACAATTTACTGCGCGAGCATAGGAGCCAGTAATGTTTTTTCACCGAAGCACGTATGCGCGTTCTTATGGCAGTTACTTGCTTGGCAAAGTGAGCCTGCGATCCACGGTTACACCAAGGTATTTTGCTGCGGTCAACTGTGGTACTGGGGACCCCTCCAAAAACACGGCCGGTGGCGTTCTCCGCTTCAGAGTAAAGCAAACATTAGTCGATTTGTCGCTATTGATGCCAATGTTCCAACGCCTTGCCCATTCCGCAAACTTTGTAGCAAAGTCCTGGATGCCGTCGGCTGCATCATGTTCACATCGGGACCTGTAGGTGACACAAACGTCATCGGCAAATGTCGCTAGCATTGATGTCCCGTAGAGGCTTTCATCAGGCTGTGGCATGTCGTGGCTATACAGACAGTAAAGCAGTGGGCCGAGAACACTTCCTTGAGGTACTCCAGCTGCCACGTCGTGCTCGGTTGAGAGTGCCGAGTGAAATCTGACCGCGAATCGTCTTCCCTCAAGATATGACCTTAGTAGGCCAAAATATGGCGCAGGCAGCGTGTGCTTGATTTTAAGAAGGATTCCGGTGTGCCACACTCGATCAAAAGCTTCCCGAATATCCAGAAAGAGGGCGTTGCAATACTCCTTGTTATCGTAGGCAGTCAGTATTTGTTCGACAACCCGATGTAGCTGCTCGATAGTTGAGTGGCCAGCACGAAATCCGAACTGGTGCTCAGGAAAAATCCCTTTAGCATCCATTAACTTGACCATCCGGGCGGCAATTAGTCTCTCAAACACCTTCGAGATCGAAGGGAGGAGACTGATCGGCCGATAGGAAGCGGGTTCCCTTTCCGGCTTGCCAGGTTTGTGGATCATGGAGATTATCCCGAGCTTCCACTGAGGAGGGAAGTATTGCAACCTTACAATAGCGTTGAACACTAATGCCATGAAGAAAATAGCATGACTGGGCAATGCTTTTAAGGTGGTATTGCAGATGGCATCATGGCCTGGCGCCCTTTTGGTGTTCTGGCGTGCAGTGACATCAGCAATCTCTCTCGGCTCAAATGGCTTGATAGGCAGGTCCATTTGCAGTGCTTGAGTTAGCTGGTCTTGCGTCTCTTCAACCTGCTGCCGACTGGCAAGATCAAATGACTGGAAGCGCTCAGCGAGGTGTGCAGCAAACACATCCGCTTGCCCCAAGTCAGTCCGACACCATGTCCCATTTCTGTCCACCAGTGGAGCTTTCCTTGCGCAACGCCTTTTGATAGCGCGCGTGGCCTTCCAAAGCGAGTGCGTCGCTTCGCATTCAACACCAGTATTTGCCAGCCTCTCATCAAACCATGCAGATTTGTGATCCACCAGTGCGCGACGGAGCCTACTCTGCGCTCTATTCCAGTCTGCTTTGTCCAATGGGTGGCGAGACCTCATCCATCTAGCGCGTAAGCACCTCTTCTCAGCGATGAGCATCAGTATCTCTCTGGTTATAGGGATTCCATTTGCTGAAGGCTTACGAGATGGAGTGCGAGTAGCCATTCTAGCTGCTGTCTTGATCTGTTGGGTGAACGAGTCGATAGCGTCATCAATGTCCTTTCCAGTTTCAATCGCAGTGTTGAGGTGCAGTGAGGACTCAAGGTACACTTGAAAGCATTCTATGTTAGTGTGCCTGGTGATTAACCGTTCCGTCTTGGGATATGCTATTGCTGCCGTATCCAGCGTTATAATGAGAGGTAGGTGGTCGGAGCTGAGCTCAACAACCGGCCGTATATCAGCGTAGATGTTCAAGACACCCCTTGTCAGCGCAAAATCAATATAGCTTGGTGAGCCTCTACTGCTATACGGGTACCTCGTTGGGCCTCCTGTTGCTAGTGAGTTCACCTCTGAATTCAGGACAAGATTTGCCAACGCATGTCCTCTTTGGTTGCACCTCCCCGCTCCCCAGAGCCAGTGTGACGCATTCCAGTCGCCCGCAACGATGAACTTTGAACGATACTGTTCCAAAACAGACTCAAAATCATCCGTAGTCCATATAAACCTCGGGGGACAGTATACCGCTCCAAAGTTAATAGGACCAAGTGCTGTTTCGATACTTGCTGACGCAAGTTGCACCTTGTCAGTGGCTATTGGTGTTATCGGGAAGTGGACCAGACGAGACCTGATTAGAATCGCTGCACCGCCTTTGGCGTTCCCAACGCTCGGATCGTTAGCAGCATAAGCCTCATACCCGAATAGCTTGGGTGCCTCTGACCCTTTACAATGTGTCTCGCTGAGAAGCAAGACATCAATCTCATGTCGCCGCACGAAGCACTCTACTTCGGGCAGCTTCGTAGATACGCCGTCGGCGTTCCACACTAAAGTTTAGTAATACTAATAACTATTTGCGGTGGCTTTTTATTATTGTTGAGCCGATTATTAGTAAAAGATCCAGTCTGCTGTGGGCTGCTTCCTGTGTCATTAGTTTCCATATTTTCATTATAAATATTCAGTTGATCAGCTGCAGAAGAGCTAATAGGGCCTTCATTTGTATCTTTTGAACTTTCCACAACATATCCGTCACTGGTTAAGTTTATGTTCATATCTAGAATAGGAAACCTGTCGCTAGAGTTTGCCTTGCTGGTTGATGCTGGTGGTGATTTCATATATGGTTTCTTCCTCTTCAACATCAGATGTTTTTGGCCATCATTCAATCTTGAAGCAGCTCCTCTGACTGTTAAAGAAGCAGTGTCCGCGGAGTTATCCATGCTCTCGCTGGAGCACACACTGCTAATTGCGGCAGTTGCCTTGGGGTTTATATTATTACTTGTAGGACAAGTAGATGCTAAAGTTGTAGTTTTTGAGCTGTTGCTATGAGTGCGTTGAGCACTAGTGACCTCCGACCTGGTCTAAAATGGTGTCTTCCCAGCTACTTGGTGTATATATTCATCATGTAAAATCCTAAAAGTATGCATCTATTTTGCTAGGATCCTAGCCTTGATCTGAGCCTTGGGATAAGAAGCTTAAAGCTTCTATCTAGCACTGGAACCGGACTGTCTGTGAGCTATTGTCAAATAATGTTTTACAATGACGTGGCCGCTCAAGTTTTACAATTTCGTGTCTAACTACTAATACGACTATACAACACACAATGCAACGGAAATCTACGAAAGTTCATCGAAGAATTAGAAAGAACATCTTACATTATAACAAATAAGTTAACTTTAGAGAACAACCAAGTAAATATGCAAGTGTATGTTAACGCAATGAATAATACTATAAAGATTAAATTAAAAGAAAAATTCCCGATAGAATTTTTATGATATTAGCCAGATATGATATAACAACCTGCCACTTTCTTAAAGTAGCAGCACAACGGGAGGGATTTTTTGAAAACAGTGTGATTAATTCAACAAAAAATAATAAATATCAAAATGCAAATAAAGTAATTCAGGTCAAAACTATGAAGCAAATTTTAACCAAAGTACATCTACTTATTCCAATAATCAAGTTAATCACAACTAACCAAATAATAATCATATTAACACACGTAGAGGCAGTCCACAAGATAACAGACAAACATTTAATGAATTTCAACAAAAGCTACATCAGGGAAGACAACAAAATCCAATAAATTATTAGAACAATACAGCTTCAAATGCACAAATCATTAAATTATCAAAACCAACCCCAGAAAGAGAAAGTAACAGTGGCGTGTCAAAAATGGACACCACAGAAAATAAATAACAAGTAGAAACGTCGCAGTCGAACGCACCCGACTGCGGTATACTCGATACCACTAGTAAAACAGATTAAAAGAGAGCTGATTGCAATGGTGTGTGGATACGGCAGGGGTGTAGGCTGCCTCAAAGATTGTCTGGTGCAGATGGGGATGCCAAAAAACTATCTTCCTCCCAAATTTGGTGACTCTAGCTCAAAAATAGTAAAATTTGGGGGAAGGGGGGCTGGGGTTGTAAGGGGGGGCGTGGCATCCAATCTTTTGCTCCAGATCTATTTATGATGTCAATTGTTATCCTCAAACAGAATTTGGTGACTCTAGCTCAAAGTTAGTAGAATATGGTAGAAGGGGGGCTGGGTCTGGGGGCTGGTATGGGGGGGCGTGGCGTCAAAGTTTTGCTGCAGATATATTTATGATGTTAATTGCTATCCTCATACCAAATTTGGTGACTCTAGCTCAAAGTTAGTAGAATATGGTGGAAGGGGGGCTGGGGGCGGTATGGGTGGGGGCGCCATCCAAAATTTTTGGGTTTCTTCACTTCAAATCTTGGCACCAAATTTGGCGGCTCTAGCTCAAAAGCTGTGGAAAATATAGGCATTTTTGATTTCAAAATGCAAGGGCCTGGGGCGCGGGTGGGGGCGTGGCTCCAAATGATTGATGCAGTTCTTTTGGGATCGTTAACAGCTATCTTCCTACTAATTTTGGTGACTCTAGCCTTAACGCTTTGGAAAATACACGCATTCCCGTTTTTAGTGAAGCATTGGGGCGGTTTGGGGCAGCTTGGTCAGTATGGATTGGCGTGGCATCCAAAGTTTTTACGCATTTTTTTGGGGGTTGCAATCACCTATCTTGGCACAAAATTTGGTGGTTCTAGCTCAAAAACTGTAATAGATATAAGCATTTCTGTTTTTAAGCTGCGAGGGGGCTGGGGGCGGAATGGGTAGTTGGGGCTCCAAAACTTTGATGCAGTTTTTTGGGGGTCATTACAAGTTATCTACCTACCAAATTTTGTCTCTAGCTCAAACACTTTGGAAGATACACGCACTACTGTTTTTAGCGAAGCGTTGGGGCGGTTGAGGGCGGCTACGGCAGTATAGATGGGCGTGGCATCCAAAGTTTTTATGATTTTGATTGGGGATCGTCAACACCTATCTTGGCACTAAATTTGATGGCTCTAGCTCAAAAACTGTAGAAGATATGGGCATTTTTAGTGTTAAACTGCGGGGGGGCTGGGGGCGGAATGGGTGATCGTGGCTCCAAAATTGTTGATGCAGTTTTTTGGGGGTTGGTAGTAGCTATTTTCTCCCCAAATTTGGTAGTTCTAGCTGTAAGGGCTTGCGAAATAGCTGCATCTATCGATTTTGCGTTAACGAGTTTATCGATTTGCCAGCCATCTAGTTATCGTAGAACTCCAATCTTAACACACTAATTTACTATGTCATAGATAAAGCGATTTGCAAAGTCTCTAGCTTAAAGGGTGTGGAAAAAAGTTGCGTTCATACAGGCGGACAGACTGACAGACGGACAGACACCATGACGGACATTACACAAACCCAATATACTCTTTACCTTTGGTATCGAGTATAAAAAGAAAAATTCCGGATAGAATTTTATGATATAAGCCAGATATGATATAACAACAATTGATGTCGCGCATTCTAGTCACCTCCAACCAGATATCTTTGACCGCAAGAAGCGAGTATGTCAATGAAGTGCCTTACTTCGATTACATTTCTTGGTGGACAGTATATTTCACTTACTTCCATGTCACCCAAACTTGTGGCAACTTTTATTGAAGACATCTGAATGGTTCGTGTTTCAATAACTCTTTGTGGAAAATGACTGAGAGAACTCCTTACCAAAACTGCCACCCCTCCGTGACCATGATTGTTGCTGGAGCTGGTACTGCCATTGCATAAATTGATGTTGCTGTTGTTCCAATATTGTGTGGACGTCAAGCGTATGCTGCTGTTGTGTAGTTTTTTCGCTTGCTTTTGGTAAGTGAAGTTTCGCTTGAAACTCATGTAGATGCCGCTGGGCATGTGCATTTCCGTTTCTTACTATAGAGGCGTACGATATGTTACCACTAGTGACTCCAGAAGTGTTAGGCATTTGTTGTGTTTGTTGCTGTCAAACTTGTGTAAATCTTTTTGTTGTGGCTGTTGCCGCGATGTTTGATTTTTATCATTTCTAGTCTGGCTAGTCGGCAAAGGTTGACGCTGTTGCTCCTTCGGAGAGCCCATTGATCTTCGAAGGTATTCCTGATACTACTGGCAGCCTTTGTAGCTTGCCATGTGATTTCCTCCACAACGCATACAGGTAGGTGGTTGATATAGGGGACCGTGGGATTGTTTGGTTTCATGGTTTTTACCACATTGAGCACATAGGGGATGACGACGGCAGTATTTGGAAGTGTGTCCATAATCCTGGCATCGTATGCATTGGGCAGTTTCCGAGGTTTTTTGCATCCTTTCTACTCTCTCTCTTTGTCGGCAAAGTGTTGTGATATCATATATATCATTAACTTTAGCACATGGCTTTATATTGATGAAAAATTTATTGAGTTTTTCATCTCGGTTAGTTCTCGATCTTGAATTATGTACCTCAAGAGCATCAAAGCCAAATTTTTTAAAACTGTCTTTAATTTCGTTGGTTAATGTGCTATGATGAAGCCCCTTAGCCACTTTTCTGAGAGGCCTTTCTAGCTTCATTTGGTATGTATGGAATTCAATTCCCGTTTTATCAAAATGATCAACAATAGCTCTATAAGTATTACAGTCTTTGGGGAATATTCTAGCTGTTTCTCCTTGGTTAACTTTGACTGATACGTTATCTAGGCTACTTACCTCCAAAATGATTTCAAAGAGATCGTTAAGTTTAGTAATACTAATAACTATTTGCGGTGGCTTTTTATTATTGTTGAGCCGATTATTAGTAAAAGATCCAGTCTGCTGTGGGCTGCTTCCTGTGTCATTAGTTTCCATATTTTCATTATAAATATTCAGTTGATCAGCTGCAGAAGAGCTAATAGGGCCTTCATTTGTATCTTTTGAACTTTCCACAACATATCCGTCACTGGTTAAGTTTATGTTCATATCTAGAATAGGAAACCTGTCGCTAGAGTTTGCCTTGCTGGTTGATGCTGGTGGTGATTTCAACATCGATTCTTTGTTCAGCCTTTTATATGGTTTCTTCCTCTTCAACATCAGATGTTTTTGGCCATCCTTCAATCTTGAAGCAGCTCCTCTGACTGTTAAAGAAGCAGTGTCCGCGGAGTTATCCATGCTCTCGCTGGAGCACACACTGCTAATTGCGGCAGTTGCCTTGGGGTTTATATTATTACTTGTAGGACAAGTAGATGCTAAAGTTGTAGTTTTTGAGCTGTTGCTATGAGTGCGTTGAGCACTAGTGACCTCCGTCCTGGTCTAAAATGGTGTCTTCCCAGCTACTTGGTGTATATATTCATCATGTAAAATCCTAAAAGTATGCATCTATTTTGCTAGGATCCTAGCCTTGATCTGAGCCTCGGGATAAGAAGCTTAAAGCTTCTATCTAGCACTGGAACCGGACTGTCTGTGAGCTATTGTCAAATAATGTTTTACAATGACGTGGTCGCTCGAGTTTTACAATTTCGTGTCTAACTACTAATACGACTATACAACACACAATGCAACGGAAATCTACGAAAGTTCATCGAAGAATTAGAAAGAACATCTTACATTATAACAAATAAGTTAACTTTAGAGAACAACCAAGTAAATATGCAAGTGTATGTTAACGCAATGAATAATACTATAAAGATTAAATTAAAAGAAAAATTCCCGATAGAATTTTTATGATATTAGCCAGATATGATATAACAACCTGCCACTTTCTTAAAGTAGCAGCACAACGGGAGGGATTTTTTGAAAACAGTGTGATTGATTCAACAAAAAATAATAAATATCAAAATGCAAATAAAGTAATTCAGGTCAAAACTATGAAGCAAATTTTAACCAAAGTACATCTACTTATTCCAATAATCAAGTTAATCACAACTAACCAAATAATAATCATATTAACACACGTAGAGGCAGTCCACAAGATAACAGACAAACATTTAATGAATTTCAACAAAAGCTACATCAGGGAAGACAACAAAATCCAATAAATTATTAGAACAATACAGCTTCAAATGCACAAATCATTAAATTATCAAAACCAACCCCAGAAAGAGAAAGTAACAGTGGAGTGTCAAAAATGGACTCCACAGAAAATAAATAACAAGTAGAAACGTTGCAGTCGGACGCACCCGACTGCGGTATACTCGATACCACTAGTAAAACAGATTAAAAGAGAGCTGATTGCAATGGTGTGTGGATACGGCAGGGGTGTAGGCTGCCTCAAAGATTGTCTGGGGCAGATGGGGATGCCAAAAAACTATCTTCCTCCCAAATTTGGTGACTCTAGCTCAAAAGCTGTGGAAAATATAGTCATTTTTGATTTCAAAATGCAATGGCCTGGGGAACGGGGGAGCGTAGCTCAAAATTTGATGCAGTTTTTTGGGGATCGTTAACAGCGTTATTCCTTCCAAATTTGGTGACTCTAGCTTTAACGCTTTGGAAAAATCACGCATTCCCGTTTTTGGTGAAGCATTGGAGCGGTTTTAGGATAGCAATTAACATCATAAATAGATCTCCAGCAAAACTTTGGATGCCACGCCCCCGCATACCAGACCCATGCCCCCTTCTACCATATTCTACTAACTTTGAGCTATAGTCACCAAATTCTGTTTGAGGATAGCAATTGACATCATAAATAGATCTGCAGCAAAAGATTGGATGCCACGCCCCCCCTTACCAACCCCAGCCCCCCTTCCCCCAAATTTTACTATTTTTGAGCTAGAGTCACCAAATTTGGGAGGAAGATAGTTTTTTGGCATCCCCATCTGCACCAGACAATCTTTGAGGCAGCCTACACCCCTGGCGTATCCACACACCATTGCAATCAGCTCTCTTTTGATCTGTTTTACTACTGGTATCGAGTATACCGCAGTCGGGTGCGTCCGACTGCAACGTTTCTACTTGTTTATATTGCTCCTCTAGTTGGGTAAGCGTTGACTGAACTTTGTTCCACAGGAAGTTAAGTTTGTTTTTTAAATCACTTATATCTTCCTGGTTGCTGCATTCTAGGCAGGCATTCACTGTATTAATGTGCTGACTTACTTTCTGTGCTCTTTTGTCCACAAGATCTACTAACACGTCCATTGGGCTTGGGCTCCGTTGAGAAAATATTTCAAATTTCTCTTGACGTTTTCCTTTGGACGTCCCAGGTAGCATATCGATGTCAGTTTCTTTTCCTGACATTTGTTGGTCGCTTATCTTGGCTTGGTCGGCAACTTCGACCTTCATCAGGGACTCTTTATAGGTCCTGATGTTTGTCATTGTAGCATTATATATTTTTTCTGTAAAACATTGATGATCGACGACTCCAATTTTCATCAGCATATCATGATTGGCAGTGAATTCTTTTTCCAATTTATTAAAAGCTGATGCTGCTTCCCTTTTTTCCCTTTTTTCTCCGCTTGCTTCTTCAAAAGTTGCAGAGTTTGTGTTGACAGCATCTTGTATGTTTCTCTTTTTTTTTGCTTGGCTTAACCCGTTGGAGGTGTTTTTGTTTTGATCACCTGTGGTCGTACTGTGCTACTACTCACAGCTTGTGTTGGTTAGCCAAACAAAAAAATTTGTATGTAGCGTTTTATTTTTACACTTTCTGTGTTACTTCAAGAACAGCTCGAAGGACCAAAATGTTGAGTATACTTATATCGAGTTGTAAATTCGTACTGGTTCTTTATTCGTCTGAGTCAGGGGTTTTATACCCTGACTCATGCATAACTTCAACCCTTAACTCTAGCTTATCTATTGCTGAGTTTGTAAGTCTCAGCGTTGGTCTTAATCTATTCTTATCCTATCGCTGAGTTTGTAAGGCTCAGCAAGCATCGGCTATATAGGGTTACACACATGTGTCCCTATTTCAAGTGTACTATCAGTTGGTCTACCTACTTGGCCTTGAGCGCACCCAAGGCATGTTTTCAGTTGCTATTTATGTTCATGCCTGAACATTCTGCGGGGGGCCAGAGAATGTGACAGCCAGCAATTGCTGCCTTTGGTTTCTCTTTTTCATTACGTAAATAAAAATTAAAGCAAATACTAATATTGTTAATCCTAGCGAAATGTGTCCACTCATTGTGTGAAATACCAGATCCTCAATGTGTACTTTTTGACGGTGTAGATTATTTATGCTTTGCTGCAGCCGTCGTAGTTCCACTGAGTTATTTACTACAATGTGGTGAAGTGGCGTCGGGACCCATGTGTCGTTGTGGTTTAGCACTTTAAGGAAGAGTGGCGAGTGCCTTCCTGTATCAGTTGACGTTACTTCCTGCGGTGTTATGATAGTGATTTTTCCCATGGGCCATTGTTTTTTGTTTTTTATTGGATTCACCTTGCTTTTTGCTGTCAGCAAGCTGATTTTATTCCCAACTTTTGTATACACCACTGCTGCATACCCTTTTCTGACGCATCGCAAAACCCATGGAGCTCCGTATCATCAGTGCTCGATTTTCCAGACCAGCGCGGTATTATAATTTTTGCTAAGTCTGGCAATGCACTCGCATATTCTTGCCAATAACTGGCAAGACTGGGCTCCAGCTCAGCGTCCCAAGCAGTGTTGCCAATTTGGCCTTTTTCCGGACAGGTCTATCCTGTTTTTAACTGCTTCAGCCGGAAAAAATGTCAAACATCCCCTATCACGAATTTTGTCCTTATTTTGGTTCTCTTATCTGGGAATCTGGCATTTTTATTGGAATCTCTTTTATGCAAAATTTTATCTATATCGTGTATAATCGTACGCATATCGAAGCGTAATTTGCAAAAATTGAAAATGCCAAAAGATATTTATAAGCTAAAATTCCGCGAATGCTGGCTACAGCAGCCAGATTTTAAAAACTGGTTGTGTCGCGATTCTTCGGATAGTAATAAAGCTTATTGCAAATACTACAAATGCACAGTTAACTCTAAAATTGACCAAATTCGCGCGCACATGGCCACAAAAAACATGTGCAAAACACATCATCTTTCAATCAACCAAACAAAATTAGTTTTAGTGCAGTAAAACCGACTGAGGTTTGTGGCCAAGAAGCTGCATTACCTATGTTTGTCGCCCAGCATTGTGCGATTGAGCCGGTCGATCACCAAAGACATTCAATTGCACAGAACCAAGTGCAAAAGCCTTATTAAAAATGTTTTGGCTGTGCATTTTAATGAGGATTTAAAAGAGAGGTGAAAAAATATCGAGACAGTGCAGGAAACAGCCCTTTTGCGGTAGCTGGTAGCTTTTGCCCAGACTCTACTTTTCTTGCGATGGTCGAATGCGGAAGTAGAGAGGGCATTCAGCCAAGCTAAATTGGTTAAAACCAAGACCAGAAATCGGCTGCAAGTAGAGAAGTTAAGTGCAATTTTGACAGTAAGGTAATTATGTACGTATACATGTTTATACTCGATACCGAAGGTAAAGAGTATATTGGGTTTGTGCAATGTCCGTCATGGTGTCTGTCCGTCTGTCCGTATGTATGAACGCAACTTTTTTCCACACCCTTCAAGCTAGAGACTTGAAACTTTTCAAATCGCTTTATCTATGGCATAGTAAATTAAAGTGTTAAGATTGGAGTTCTACGATAACTAGGAGGCTGGCAAATCGATCAACTCGATAACGCAAAATCGATAGATGCAGCTATTTCGCAAGCCCTTACAGCTAGAACTACCAAATTTGGGGAGAAAATAGCTACTACCAACCCCCAAAAAACTGCATCAAAAATTTTGGAGCCACGCCCACCCATACCGCCCCCAGCCTCCCCGCAGTTTAACCCCAAGAATGCCCATATCTTCTACAGTTTTTGAGCTAGAGCCATAAAATTTGGTTCCAAGATAGGTGTTGACGATCCCCAATCAAATTCATAAAAACTTTGGACGCCACGCCCAGCTATACTGCCCTATCCGCCCTCAACCACCCCAACGCTTCGCTAAAAACGGTAGTGCGTGTATCTTCGAAAGTGTTTGAGCTAGAGTCTCAAAATTTGGTAGGTAGATAACTGGAAACGACCCCCCAAAAACTGTATCAAAGTTTTGGAGCCCCACCTACCCATTCCGCCCCCAGCCCCCTCGCAGCTTAAAAACAGAAATGCTTATATCTATTACAGTTTTTGAGCTAGAACCACCAAATTTTGTGCCAAGATAGGTGATTACAACCTCCAAAAAAAATGCATAAAAACTTTGGATGCCACGCCAATCCATACTGCCCAAGCTGCCCCAAACCGCCCCAATACTTCACTAAAAACGGGAATGCGTGTATTTTCCAAAGCGTTTAGGCTAGAGTCACCAAATTTGGTAGGAAGATAGCTGTTAACGATCCCCAAAAAACTGCATGAAAGTTTTGGAGCCAAGCCCCCCCGTTCCCTAGCCCCTTGCATTTTGAAATTAGAAATGACTATATTTTCCACATTTTTTGAGCTAGAGACGCCAAATTTGATGCCAAGATTGGTGATGAAGAAACCCAAAAATTTTGGATGGCGGCCCCACCCATACCGCCCCCAGCCCCCCCTTCACCATATTCTACTAACTTTGAGCTAGAGTCACCAAATTTGATATGAAGATAGCAATTAACATCATAAATAGATCTACAGCAAAACTTTGGACGCCACGCCCCCCATACCAGCCCCCAGCCCCCCTTCCACCATATTCTACTAACTTTGAGCTAGAGTCACCAGATTTGGTATGAGGATAGCAATTAACATCATAAATAGATCTGCAGCTAAACTTTGGACGCCACGCCCCCCATACCAGCCCCCAGACCCCAGCCCCCCTTCCACCATATTCTACTAAGTTTGAGCTAAAGTCTCCAAATTCGGTTTGAGGGTAGCTATTGACATGATACATAGATCTGTAGCAAAAATTTTGATGCCACGCCCCCATACCGCCCCAGCCCCTACCTTTAACAAACTTTGAGCTAGAGTCACCAAATTTGGAAGGAAGATAGCTTTTTGGCATCCCCATCTGCACCAGACAATCGTTGAGGCAGCGTACACCCCTGCCGTATCCACACACCATTGCAATCAGCTCTCTTTTAATCTGTTTTACTACTGGTATCGAGTATACCGCAGTCGGGTGCGTCCGACTGCAACGTTTCTACTTGTTTTTTTACCAATCTGTCCTTTTTTCCGAAAAAATATTGGCATCACTGGTCCCAAGTAGGTGGCAATTTCCATAGCTCTTGAATGAAGCATTTTCCCTGCAGTGTAACTGGTGTAAGCCATCCCAGCGGATCGAAGATTCTTGCCAATTGAGATAAAATTAGACGCTTTGTTATGCGCACTAATTTTGGACAGTCAACGAAAAATGTAAATGCATCCTTTCTGGGATCCCATTGCAGACCAAGGGTTTTTACCGACTCGTCATTGTTTATTATTATTTTTTCTGTTGAGTCACTTCCCCGAATTCCAGCGATGATTCTGTCATCATTTGATACCCATTTTCTCAAATGCATGCCAGCCTTCTCCATGACGCTTCTAATATCCGTTTGTGTTTTGATGCTGTCGTCAATTGAGTCGCCACCAGTGATCAGATCATCCATGTAAAAATCTTCCTTTATTGCAATCATAAGTTTGTTGTTGCCTTGGCAGTGCTGATTTGCTAGTTCCTGCAGACAGCGGATTGCTAAAAACGGCGCAGCTGAAGTCCCGTACGTTACCGTAGTCAGTTTGAACTCCTTAATTGGCAACTTTGGGTTATCTCTCCAGAGGATATATTGATATTCCTGATCGTCTTTGGCAACTTTAATTTGACGGTACATCTTTTCAATGTCAGCTGTCATAACGAACTTCCATAGTCGCCACTTGATTAGTATATCAAATATGTCCTTTTGTATTTTGGGACCCACTAGCATTACGTCATTTAGACTTAATCCGTTGGACGTTTTTGCCGATGCGTCAAACACTACTCTTAGTTTGGTAGTAAGACTGTTTGATCTGATCCCTGCTTGGTGTGGCATATAATATTTGCCTTGGCCGATCGTGTTCACCGGTTCCATATGACCCAGTTGCAAATATTCGTTCATGAAGGTGCTGTATTCCTGAAATATTTGCGGGTGCTTCTTGAATTTTATTTCCATTTGCAGGAGTCTTGCCATTGCCTGTTTCCGAGAGTTTCCTAACTCAAAGTTTTTTCGAAATGGTTTTGAGACTACCAGACGACCTTTTTCATCCTGCATGGTTTTTTCTTGGAACACCTTTTCACAAACTGTGTTATCTTCTGAGTCGCTGAAGTCACTTTCAAGCTCCCAGAAGCGTTCCAGATTGTCCAGGCAAATCGTTGTTGTTGCGCTGACCACTTTATCTAGCTATGTTGCCGGACACAATCCATCCAAGTTTGGTTTTTTGACCCAGAGTTTCGTTGACTTTTTTTACTTACCCAAACATAATTAAAGGAAGTAAATCAACGCCGATTATGACATCAATTCGGCTGGGCTCGTTGAAGTGTGGGTCTGCTAGCTCGCAGCCCATCCAATCTTTATTGACATTCATGTCAATTTTCTTGCTCGGTAGAGCTCTTTGTAGTTTTGGCATCACAAATGCCTGTGTTTTGGTAACGAATTTGCTTTTAAACCTTGGCTTAATCATTAAGCAAACGCTGGTTTTTAATCTCTGCACGTTTTGTGAAACTCCTTGAACTTCAACATTTCTTTTTTTTCGTCGAAGTTTTAGTTTTTGTGCAGCTTCTTCCGAGATAAACGTTTTTTGCGAGCCTCCATCGATCAGAGATCTTAGCTGCTCATAATTTCCATTGTCATTTTGGATTTTTATGAGCGCAGTTGCCAGCAACGTGTCTTGCCCTTAAATTTCCTCAAGGCAATTGCTGCCGATAAACTTTTTGTTATTTGCATCCTCATGAAGCAAATTATAGTGACTTTTGGAACATCGATTGCATGTCCAATCCTTTTTGCAATCCTTAATGTTGTGTGCGCCCAAGCACTTGAAGCATAGCGAGTTTTTGGCCACAAACTCCTTGCGCTTTTTGATGGGCTCGGCTCTAAACTTCTGCCATCTCGTTAATTCATGGCCATCCAGTTGGCAATAACGGCATCTTTTGCTGCTCGATTTCTTGGCTTCGGTTTGAATGGCCTGTTTTGTACTGAGTCTATTGAGTTATATTATTGCTCAATGAACTCCAGCACATCGGACAAAGACTGTATTTCCCTAGCCTTTTTTACGTGTTGTTCGTAAAGTTTTAGGACTTCAGTGGAAAATCGTCGCAGCAGAATTTGAGCGAACAAAACATCAGCATCATTAGAAATTTGACCTTTTTCTTTAATGATGTAGATGCACTCAGTAGCTGTGTCCAAGAACTTGCGGATACTGCCTTCATCATTGTTATTTAGCAGTTCCAAGTCCAGCACCTGGTTTACGCAGGTAGTAAATATTTTGCGCGTATTTTCGTAGCGCTTGCATATAAGCTCCCAAGCTGCTTTGAAGCTAGCTTTGCTTCTCCTTTGAGGCAAGATTTCAGGTAGTTCAGCTTTTTTGTATCGCTGATATCCTTCCTGTTATGAATCATCTCGGAGAACAGCTCGAAGAATGTTGGCCACTCTTTGGGATTTCCATTGAAATGAGGAAGATCCACTTTGGGAAGCTCTAGAACTTCTTCTTTAATTTGGTGCATGTTACTTATTCTTTTGTTTAATTTTTTTAAAAGAACGTCTACGCTGCACTCTAAATCATCGATCTCCTCAACGTCAAATGCAAATTTTTATACTCGATACCGAAGGTAAAGAGTATATTGGGTTTGTGCAATGTCCGTCATGGTGTCTGTCCGTCTGTCCGTCTGTATGAACGCAACTTTTGTCCACACCCTTCAAGCTAGAGACTTGCAACTTTGCAAAAGTCTTTATCTATGGCATAGTAAATTTAAGTGTTAAGATTGGAGTTCCACGATAACTAGGGGGCTGGCAAATCGATAAACTCGATAACGCAAAATCGATAGATGCAGCTATTTCGCAAGCCATTACAGCTAGAACTACCAAATTTGGGGAGAAAATAGCTACTACCAACCCCCAAAAAACTGCATCAGCAATTTTGGAGCCACGCCCACCCATTCCGCCCCCAGCCCCCCCGCAGTTTAACACCAAAAATGCCCATATCTTCTACAGTTTTTGACCTAGAGGCATAAAATTTAGTGCCAAGATAGGTGTTGACGATCCCCAATCAAAATCATAACAACTTTGGATGCCACGCCCATCTATACTGCCCTAGCCGCCCTCAACCACCCCAACGCTGCGCTAAAACAAGTAGAAACGTTGCCTCAAAGATTGTCTGGTGCAGATGGGGATGCCAAAATAACTATCTTCCTACCAAATTTGGTGACTCTAGCTCAAAGTTAGAAGAATATGGTGGATGGTAGGCTGGGGGAGGTAAAGGGGGGGGAGACGTGGCATCCAAACTTTTGATGCAGATCTATTTATGATTTTAATTGCTATCCTCATACCAAATTTGGTGACTCTAGCTGAATGTTAGTAGAATATGGTGGAAGGGGGGCTGGGGGCGGTATGGGTGGGGGGCGCCATTTACTTTTTTTGGGTTTCTTCATCACCTATCTTGGCTCCTAATTTGGCGGCTCTAGCGTTTTTGATTTCAAAATGCAGGGGGCTCGGGAACGGGGGGGGCGTGGCTCCAAAACTTTCATGCAGTTTTTTGGGGATTGTTAATAGCTATCTTCCTACCAAATTTGGTGACTCTAGCTTTAACGCTTTGGAAAATACACGAATTCCCGTATTTAGTGAAGCATTAGGGCGGTTTGGGGCAGCTTGGGCAGTATGGATTGTCGTGGCATCCAAAGATTCTGTGCATTTATTTTGGGGCTATAATCACCTATTTTGGCACAAAATTTGGTGGCTCTAACTCAAGAACTGTAAAAGATATAAGCATTTCTGTTTTTAAACTGCGAGGGGGCTGGGGGCGGAATGGGTGGGTGGGGTTTCAAAACTTTGAATCAGTTTTTGGGAGGTCGTTACCAGTTATCTACCTACCAAATTTTGTGACTCTAGCTCAAACACTATGGAAGATACACGCACAACGGTTTTTAGCGAAGCGTTGGGGTGGTTGAGGGCAGATAGGGCAGTATAGATGGGCGTGGCATCCAAAGTTTTTATGAATTTGGTTGGGGATCGCTAACACCTATCTTGGCTCTAGCTCAAAAACTGTAGAAGATATGGTCATTTTTAGTGTTAAACTGCGGAGGGCTGGGGCGGAATGGGTGGGCGTGGCTCCAAAATTTTTGATGCAGTTTTTTGGGGATTGTTTGTAGCTATTCCCTCCAAAAATTTGGTATTTCTAGCTGTAAGGGCTTGCGAAATAGCTGCATCTATCGATTTAGCGATATCGAGTTTATCGATTTGCCAGCCCCCTAGTTATCGTAGAACTCCAATCTTAACACTTTAATTTACTATGCCATAGATAAGGACATTTGCAAAGTTTGAAGTCTCTAGCTTGAAGGGTGTGGAAAAAAGTTGCGTTCATACAGACGGACAGACGGTCAGACGGACAGACACCATGACGGACATTGCACAAACCCAATATACTCTTTACCTTCGGTATTGAGTATAAACAGTAGTGCGTGTATCTTCCAAAGTGTTTGAGCTAGAGTCACAAAATTTGGTAGGTAGATAACTTGTAATGACCCCCAAAAAACTGCATCAAAGTTTTGGAGCCCCAACTACCCATTCCGCTCCCAGCCCCCTTGCAGCTTAAAAACAGAAATGCTTATATCTATTACGGTTTTTGGAGCCCCAACTACCCATTCCGCCCACAGCCCCCGCGCAGCTTAAAAACATAAATGCTTATATCTATTACAGTTTTTGAGCTAGAACCACCAAATTTTGTGCCAAGATAGGTGATTACAACCCCCAAAAAAATGCATAAAAACTTTGGATACCACGCCAATCCATACTGCCCAAGCTGCCCCAAACAGCCCCAATGCTTCACTAAAAATGGGAATGCGTGTATTTTCCAAAGCGTAAAAGCTAGAGTCACCAAAATTTGGTAGGAAGATAGCTGTTAACGATCCCCAAAAAACTGCATCAATCATTTGGAGCCACGCCCCCCCGTTCCCCAGGCCCTTGCATTTTGAAATTAGAAATGACTATATTTTCCACATCTTTTGAGCTAAAGCCGGCAAATTTGGTGCCAAGATTGGAAGTAAAGAAACCCAAAAATTTTGGATGGCGCCCCCACCCATACCGCCCCAGCCCCCCTTCCACCATATTCTACTTACTTTGAGCTAGAGTCACCAAATTTGGTATGAGGATAGCAATTAACATCATAAATAGATCTCCAGCTAAACTTTGGACGCCACGCCCCCGCATACCAGCCCCCAGCCCCCCTTCCACTATATTCTACTAACTTTGAGCTAGAGTCACCAAATTTGGTATGAGGATAGCAAATAACATCAAAAACAGATCTGCAGCAAAACTTTGGACGTCACGCCCCCCCATACCAGCCCCCAGACCCAGCCCCCTTCTACCATATTCTACTAACTTTAAGCTATAGTCACCAAATTCTGTTTGAGGATAGCAATTGACATCATAAATAGATCTGCAGCAAAAGATTGGATGCCACGCCCCCCCTTACCAACCCCAGCCCCCCTTCCCCCAAATTTTACTATTTTTGAGCTAGAGTCACCAAATTTGGGAGGAAGATAGTTTTTTGGCATCCCCATCTGCACCAGACAATCTTTGAGGCAGCCTACACCCCTGCCGAATCCACACACCATTGCAATCAGCTCTCTTTTAATCTGTTTTACTAGTGGTATCGAGTATACCGCAGTCGGGTGCGTCCGACTGCAACGTTTCTACTTGTTTATATTGCTCCTCTAGTTGGGTAAGCGTTGACTGAACTTTGTTCCACAGGAAGTTAAGTTTGTTTTTTAAATCACTTATATCTTCCTGGTTGCTGCATTCTAGGCAGGCATTCACTGTATTAATGTGCTGACTTACTTTCTGTGCTCTTTTGTCCGCAAGATCTACTAACACGTCCATTGGGCTTGGGCTCCGTTGAGAAAATATTTCAAATTTCTCTTGACGTTTTCCTTTGGACGTCCCAGGTAGCATATCGATGTCAGTTTCTTTTCCTGACATTTGTTGGTCGCTTATCTTGGCTTGGTCGGCAACTTCGACCTTCATCAGGGACTCTTTATAGGTCCTGATGTTTGTCATTGTAGCATTATATATTTTTTCTGTAAAACATTGATGATCGACGACTCCAATTTTCATCAGCATATCATGATTGGCAGTGAATTCTTTTTCCAATTTATTAAAAGCTGATGCTGCTTCCCTTTTTTCCCTTTTTTCTCCGCTTGCTTCTTCAAAAGTTGCAGAGTTTGTGTTGACAGCATCTTGTATGTTTCTCTTTTTTTTTGCTTGGCTTAACCCGTTGGAGGTGTTTTTGTTTTGATCACCTGTGGTCGTACTGTGCTACTACTCACAGCTTGTGTTGGTTAGCCAAACAAAAAAATTTGTATGTAGCGTTTTATTTTTACACTTTCTGTGTTACTTCAAGAACAGCTCGAAGGACCAAAATGTTGAGTATACTTATATCGAGTTGTAAATTCGTACTGGTTCTTTATTCGTCTGAGTCAGGGGTTTTATACCCTGACTCATGCATAACTTCAACCCTTAACTCTAGCTTATCTATTGCTGAGTTTGTAAGTCTCAGCGTTGGTCTTAATCTATTCTTATCCTATCGCTGAGTTTGTAAGGCTCAGCGAGCATCGGCTATATAGGGTTACACACATGTGTCTCTATTTCAAGTGTACTATCAGTTGGTCTACCTACCTTGAGCGCACACAAGGCATGTTTTCAGTTGCTATTTATGTTCATGCCTGAACAATAAATGTTAAGAATAAAAATTATCTAAAATTTCCAATTAAGAAAGAAGAACTAAATGTTCACACAATAAATGGTAATTTAAAATAACAGAATACATTACAATAGGTTCATGTAAACTTTGCCCATTCAAACAAAAATTTTATTTACATAAGTTTTCAAATCGATATGATTTATTGCTTGGAAGAAATTATTTAGAATCTTGTAAGGCAAAAATTGATTACGAAGAAGATGCAGTAATATTAGCAGGATACAGATTCATATTTAAATATGATCCATGTATAAATTTAGAGTAAGAATCAGCACCAGAGTGCCTAGATCTACCTTCAGTTGAAGACTTAGAATTCAATTTCGCAATAAACGAAGAATTAAAAGAATCAAATGAATTTCGACTCGATCACTTAAATAATGAGGAAAAAAAGGTATTTCAAAGTTATTACATAAATTTTGAGATATTCAGGCGAAAATTTCACTTTCACTTTTCAATTTGACTTTCACCAGTACTGTTAAGTTCTTGATAGTAACCAAACATGAAGATTCAATTTATAAAAGACCGTATAAAGGCCAGTTGTCACATACAACGGAAACCGAACCGAAACCGAATTCAGTACATTTGAAACTGCGACCGAAACCGAAACTGAATATAGTAATTTTTCCGTTGCTAGCAACCTAAACCGAATGCATTACATTAGCAACCGAAACAAGTACTGTTGACTTCATTCGGTTGCTGCCAACCGACGATCAGCTGTTTTCTACAAACGCAGCCAACTTAACGCTGGTCATTTCTATATATTTTTAATACTTAAGGCTTGTTGTCACATACAACGGAAACCGAAACCGAAAAAAGAAGTCAAGGATATGTTAGAGCAAGAGATAATAAGAAAATCTCAGTCACCTTATAATTCGCAGGTAATGGTAATTAAAAAAAATTAGATGCGTCAGGCAAACAAAAATATACAGTAGTAAAGGACTACAGATTTCTAAATGAAATCACAATTGACGACAATTTCCCGATCCCAATTATGAACGAAATTTAAGATAATCTTGGCAGATGCCAATATTTCACAACTCTTGATTTAGCAAAAGGCTATCATCAAATCCAAATGGACCCTAAGTCGATACCAAAAACAGTATTTTCCACTAAGCACGGGCATAACGAATACACACTTATGCCGTTTGGTCTTAAAAATGCATCAGCAACTTTTTAACGTTTTATGAACAATTTACTTGAAGATCTTATCTACAAAAATTGTTTGGTCTATTTAGATGACATTATGATCTACTCCACTTCATTGGAAGAGCACATTTACTCACTAAATAAGGTATTTACAAAACTAAGGGAAGTCAACTTAAAATTGCAATTAGACAAGTGTGAATTTCTAAAAAACGAAACTGAATTTTTAGGACATTTTGTAACAACAGAAGGTATAAAACCAAATCAAAATAAAATAAATGCAGTAATGAATTACCCTATACCAAGGACTCCAAAAGAAATAAAACAATTTTTAGGATTATGTGGATTTTATAGAAAATTCATTCCCAACTTTGCAAACATAGTTAAACACATGACTAATAAATTTAAAAATGGATTAAAAGTATATATTAAAGATGAATCATACATATTAGCATTCGAAAAATTATATAACATCTGACTCCATTTTAATACATCCAGAGTATGACAAACCATTTTGCCAATATGTTTTAAACAAACACGAAATAAATTACTCAACAATGGAACAAGAATTGCTAGCAGTTGTATGGGCAACACAAACAGTCAGAACGTATTTATATGGTAGGAAATTTGAGATTTTAAGCGATCACAAACCATTATTATGGTTAAATAATTAAATTAAAATTTGAGTCTCACATATCGTCGATGGTCAATAAGGCCATAAATGTACTTGGGTTCATCAAGCGGTGGTCAAAAGAGTTTAATGATTTTTAACGTTAACTTTATAATTATTTCAACATATAATTTTAAATTTTACTTTAAACTTAATTATTTCTATTATAATTATTTTAAATGAATTTTATATTCATGTCAGCTGTTCATAGCTGACAATAAATAAATAAATAAATAAATCCTTACACCACTAAAACGCTGTATACATCCCTAGTACGTCCTATCCTTGAGTATGGATTTTGTGTGTGTTCATCGCAATACGGGATTCACCAGGATAGAATTGAATGTGTGTGAAGAAATTTCTTTTGTTTGCGCTTAGAAGTTTTAACTGGGTTCCTGGAATAGACATACCCCCATATTCAAGTAGACTTCTTTTCATTAATCTTCCTTCCCTGTTGAGCTGTAGAATTATGCATGGTGTAATATTCATCACTAATTTACTTAATGGTGAAATCGACTCATAAGTTCTATTAAGTCGAATTAAATGAAACTTTTCAATTAGATCTACCCGTAACATTTTACCTCTTAGCCTCGATCGTTGCTCAATGAACTATTTAATTCATGAACCTTTTCGAGTTATTTGTTCTGACTATAAGAGGCTTTATACCCATGTCTCTTTGGAGACCTCAACTGCAGTACTAACACACTCGATCCTTTTTTCTTTATCAAATCGTTACCACTAATCACTAATCTTCTGCTGCTCTGATTGGGCTTTTCTGGGTTTTTCCCAACCCAAACAAATGTTGGACCACAAATTTTATTGTTGAACTTCCCAGAGCTTTAACGTTAACTATTTAACTTTTTGTCTTAATTTAATTTCTGACCTTCATATAATTTTAAATTTAAATTAATTTTTATACTCGATACCGAAGGTAAAGAGTATATTGTATTTGTGCAATGTCCGTCATGGTGTCTGTCCGTCTGACCGTCTGTCCGTCTGTATGAACGCAACTTTTTTCCACACCCTTCAAGCTAGAGACTTGAAACTTTGCAAATGTCTTTATCTATGGCATAGTAAATTAAAGTGTTAAGATTGGAGTTCTACGATAACTAGGGGGCTGGCAAATTGATAAACTCGATAACGCAAAATCGATAGATCCAGCTATTTCGCAAGCCCTTACAGCTAGAACTACCAAATTTGGCGAGAAGATTAATACTAACAACCCCCAAAAAACCGAATCAACAATTTTGGAGCCACGCCCACCCATTCCGCCCTCAGCCTCCGCGCAGTTTAACACCAAAAAATGCCCATATCTTCTACAGTTTTTGAGCTAGAGCCATCAAATTAAGTGCCAAGACAGATGATTACAACCTCCAAAAAAATGCATAAAAAATTTGGATGCCACGCCAATCCATACTGCCCAAGCTGCCCCAAACCGCCCCAATGCTTCACTAAAAACGGGAATGCGTGCATTTTCGAAAGCGTTAAAGCTAGAGTCACCAAATTTGGTAGGAACATAGCTTACAAACATACTCAGAGTTTAAAGAGCTTATCAGGCCTGTTCTACATTTCGAGTCGAAACGGAATCGAAATGGATTCTCATTTCGATGGTTGCATTCCCAGATTTCGATCGACTTATATTCTTCTGCTACTCAATTTCGATACCAATTTGCGTTTATTTAAATAAGCTATTAAACATGCCGGCAGCACTTACTTATATTAGCAGCAAGAGAAAGAGAACGTCTTGCTAAATTAAAAGCTAGAAGCATTAATCGATTGCTACGAGCCCAAGAAAGCACCAACGTTATGGAAATGTTGGACTCTAAGTTAGTTGGTCGTTATTTTCATAGTAAACATATTTTATTTAAAATTTATAGATTTGAGGAGTCGTTTCGGGCTAGTAAAGAATCATTTAAAATGCTACTGGAATCTATTAATGCCAAGATAATAAACAATAATAGGCTCATCGACCCAACAACGAAGCTTGCAGCAACTGGCACATATCAGCTAGCAGCGGCAAAAGATTTCAACATCACCATAGGCAGGAGTACTTTTTCAAAAGTGCTACATAACGTCATCGACGCTCTTGAATCCTCTATATGTAAAGAACATATTAGCATGAAGATGTCCGTCAAAATAGTTAAGTCGAAACTGTTTTTTTTTTTGAGAAATTTGGATTTCCGGGTGTCGTTGGTTGTGTTGATGGAACCCATTTAAAACTAGTAAGGCCTAAAAATAACGAATCTTTGTATCTGAACAGAAAAGGATATTTTAGTATAAACGCAATGGTGGTGAGATTCATATAGATTTACTTAGTTTCTTCTTTTCATTAAATGTTCCAACAGTTTTGCGATTTTAAAATGAAAATCTTGGCGGTAGATGCAAGTCATCCCGGTGCGAGCCATGATTCATTTATTTGGAATCAAAGTCATGCAAGGGAACTTTACCGATCTACCTGCCAAGAAAATAGTTGGATATTAGCTGACTTAGGCTATCCTTTGGAACCATTTTGTATGACACCGTACAGAAATCGTCAATATGCTTCAATGGAGCATATATATAATAAAAAGCATACGGCAGCTCGGAATGTTGTTGAGCGAACCATAGGCGTGTTAAAGTAGGGTTGTTATCCGTCCTGGAATTCCGGGACATGTCCCGCTTTTGCAAGTAATGTCCCGGTGTCCCGACGCGACACGAAATTGTCCCGGTTTTCTATTGTTTCGATGAGTAACGGATTTTTAAATGGCTGCAACTAGACGACGCGAACTTTTCGTATGATGAAAGTGTAGCGAAGTGTGTTGAATAATTTTTTGAGAAAAACATTTCGATAGACGATTCACTCTTGTTCGACCAAGTTGCCAACTTGAAGAAGTTTTTGTCTCGACAAGTGAAGACGTTTTTTGAGTAAGGCTCCGCAGATAAGCTGGTACAGTTTTTTGCAGCAAACGTAAAGTCGAGCTGTTACTCGGAACTTCCGAGTCAGAACTATTGAAAATAGCAGAATTCTTTTATGTAATTCCTCCGCACAATGGAAATTGCGAAAGGTTTTTTTCGTTAATAAATTCGCAGTGGTCAGACGAAAGAAATAATTTACTGGTGGAGAATGTTGAAAACTTAATGATTGTTCAATTAAATTTTGTAGACATGGGTTGAACTTTTATAAAAAATTGATGGACAAAAAGAATATTAGTGTATTGAAAAAAATAGACAGTGTGGAGAAGTACAATAATATGTAAGTTAACATAATTAATAAATAATAATAATTTTACGTAGTTGTAATGACATATGGCCTGTTAAGTTAAATGGCTTATTTCAGTTTTTAAGGAATAAAAATATGTGAGCATTAAATTTGTAATGAATAAGTATATCACTATTAAAATTGGGTTGGGGGGGGTTGTGGTCTAACGTCACGGAATGGCCTGAGCTCCAGGTGGTCACCCTAGTTAAAGAGCCGATTTCGTTGTTTGCAAGGTACTCTTCAATATAAGCCAGAGTTCGTTGTTAAAATTATGAATGTATGCTGCGCTCTTCACAACATTTGTTGCACTCAATACTCCAGCTTTAGTGAAGATAACGTTGTCATAGACGTTTCTGAGGAAAACCATGATGAGTTTCCGATTGTTGGTGTTGCTGCCGACAAAAGAGATGAAATTACAAGAACTTTTCATTAAAAGCATTAAAACAAAATATATCATTTAAACGATTACTTTATTCTCTGTTTTTATTTTCTAAGTTGTCTTAATCTAAAGTTAAAAATAAAATAATTAATGAAGCTTATTACGAGATCTTTTTATTGTAACACTAATAAAAAGTTTTTATATGGGTAATTATTTGTTAGCTAACTTATTTAATGCATTTAGTGTTTGCTCAGCAATATTTTCCATTTTTTCAAAGTGTTGTTTTAATGCACTATCAGTTGCCTCTTTTTGGGAATTCATTTTTTCTAAGCTGTCGGTAATTCTATTTAAAATTTCCTTTTCTGTTGCACACAAACTGCCGACATCCTCTTTATCTACTTTTTGTTTTTTTTTAGGAGGTGAGTCGCTCTCAGTGCTGTCAACTTCATTTTCATTTGCTTGGCTTGTAGAAGCAACATGTCCGAAAATGTTGGCGCCCTCTATTTCATCTACGGCTTTGCACAAGGAGCATAAAACCGCAATCTCCTCCTCAAAAGGCGTTAAAACATTTTGAGCAAATGGACCGCCGGCTGTTGCAACAGTCTCACGAAGGTTCTCCGCCAACTTCTTTTTGACGGTCGCTTTCCAGACAATCCAGCTCTTTATTTTAAATACAATGTGTTAATAAAAAAAACACAACTTTTGATCAAACAAAACATACCTTTTTCCAGTCACTTGTATTTTTGCAAGGAGGCCCACATACATTCAAGTTTTTGGCAAGTGGTTCCCACATCGCACCAATTTCCACCTAATCCCCTTTGGTAAAACCTTTTGCCACGTCCGGGTTTTCCTTCAATTAAACTCAATAGCAAGCTTTCTTGCTCTGCGTTTCGGTTTTTGCCCCTAAAAACGCAAAAAATCTTATTAAATGTTCACAAATAATTATTCGTTTACTTACATTTTGAATATATGATTGAGTTCAGCTGTTTACCGCACCGATAATTCATAAATACTCGATAGAAATCGAGTATTAGGGCTGCCCTTACACAGCACAGATATTTTTAGTTTACTTATATTCGTGTAATTACTCATTTTTGCTTTAGCTAAACTTTTATCATATATAATAATCAAGTTTTTATAGTTATTTTAACAAAATCTTGTGTAAATAACAACAATACAAAACACATCTAATTCTTTGGTTAAACATGACAGCTCTACTTTTTGTATAAGACTGATTCCGATCGATTTGACTTTGCCAACGCAAATAAATTTTAGGTGTACAACTAAAAAAAAAAGTAGAAATGTAAAATAATATGCAGGCTCTAGGAATGACAATGCAAAATTATTGCCAATAGTATATTTATTAAGTAAAAAATAGTTTCAGGGTTCAAAAACACACATTAGTTGCTTAAAAGGCACAATCGTTTTCATTTCGAGTGCTCATTGCCACACGTTTTCAAAACGATCCGATCGTACTCGGAATCGAAATGTAGGAATGCAAAACGCTCGGAATCAATTTGATTCCAAGCAGTTTACTTGGAATCGAAATGTAGAACAGGCCTGTATAGTAAATTTACATTTAAATTTTAAATTGTTGTTGTTGTCTGTTCTGTGCTCTCGCAAACTACTTTCGTTAGTTTGACCCCAGTTGTAAATATGTCGTGTTGAAAAAGTCTTGTTCATTTAAGCGGTCAGACGGTTTTGTACAGCCTCAATTTGTTAATTGCTGGTTGTGTGAGAGTTTTATGCATGCTAAATGTGCAGGTCTTACTGGCCGTGAGTGTGACAAGATCACTGTAGCCAAGAAAGGCTGCGGTGGCGTGCGTTGGTCATGCCCAAGGTGCATCAATAAGCAAATTGATTTCTCTCGTATGTATAATTCTGTGAGAAATCAGTTTACAAAACTAAAAAAGGATGGCAAATAAGATTGTGACAGCAATTGCCGTCAATCGAATGACCTGCCAACAATAAACCTAGTTAACTCAAGTTCTCAAACAGCAATCGAAGTGTTCGGACGTGCTAGCTACAACGCGGAATAACAACAAAAGGTTTCTCCTTTCTTGATTAAAAAAAATGGTAGACTTCACATGCAACGGTGAAGTTGAAC
Organism: Scaptomyza polygonia; assembly: GCA_035044585.1. Taxonomy (NCBI): domain Eukaryota; kingdom Metazoa; phylum Arthropoda; class Insecta; order Diptera; family Drosophilidae; genus Scaptomyza; species Scaptomyza polygonia. Next base: position 82,733 of record JAWNNU010001866.1, read on the forward strand.
TCTGCAAAAGAGATATTTTTTTAATGCTTAACTGAAGGAAAACCGAAGTGGTTCCATATAATTTTTTTAACATACGTTACTCTGAATTCTGTTTAAAAAATGTGGCATTGCTGACTCTGAATTCAAAAAATCTGTATCGAACTATGTGGCAACATCAGAATTCAGGGTTTTGCGACGTTTTGTTTCCGCTCAAAACTAGTGAGCGTTTTGGTCTGTGGCACCCCTGATAAATACAATTTTTAATAACATTGAACTTAACATTCACTATAAAACTAGAATTTTTCGATCATTATAGTTTTCCCAATTTCTTAACGTAAAATACGTTATTCGGCAGGTTAGGAGTGCAATTTGAAGTAAACATTTTTGCGACAACTTTCGCCTCGTTCATTTAGATTTTTTTATAATTTATACATACCCAAATGGAATCTCATTAATATAGGAATTATTTGAGTTTGTAAGCTTTCGAACAGTATATTAAAAATAAAAGTGCTACATACAAAGTTTTTGAATCCATAAGTAAATAAAGTTTTAAGCACAATAAATTTTTCATTATTTTTCGAGCAGGCGCGATAGTGATAGCTAAAGCGAATAGACAGTGGTGTTTCAAGGCAAGCGGCGGGGCAACGCACTATGGCCATTTTGCAAAAAAACTGGCATTAATTAATAGCTCGGAAACCACGCAAGATATTTTGATTTGGTTTTTTGCGTTAGATATGTAATATCAGGCCCAAATCTGGGAGTTAAGCTTATTTATATAATACTACCATTTTTTTCATCGAGATCGGCCAACTATATAATTTTTACAAGAGATTTGCATAAACAAGTAGTTAATTTTAGGTTATGTCAAAAATTAATTAATGACAGTTTTTTTTTGCAAAGTGCCCCATAGTGCAGCAGCAATCAACAACGGTAAAAGCTTGTGTGTGTAAAAGGTGCAACCGCGCTTCATTTCTCATGTCGTCTCAACTTTTGACTTATACTGGTTAAAGCAACCAAACTTAGAAGGGCTGTATAAACTCAATATGAACTTTGCGCAATTGAATAGCAAAACTTGAGATTCTTTAATATAATTTCAATTTTACATGTTTGTTTATATTCTAGCATTGTTTATTGTTTATATTCTAGCATAAACAATACATATATTAAAATCAAATATTAGAGTTTTTATTGTCAATTATTGAATATTGGTTCAAGGGGTATTTACTCTTTGTGCAGCTTGTGCGTCTCAGCTACGACAAGCCAGCACGTTGTTGTTTTGTTCAGTTTCCCTTTGCGTTCAGCGGCCCGTTCATTAAAGGAGAGGCAGCGGGTCAGCGGACAGCAAGAACAGTAAAAAGTTGTTGGTACATATTGTATGAAATTGCGTTTGAAACATATATGACCTATGCAAAAATACCCTTTGTACCAATATTAAATAATTTTCAATGAACACTCTAACTCTTACATAATTATATGCAAGTTCTTTTATTGGATATGAATACCAAACCTTATTGCTGGAATATAAATAAACATGTAGAATAGAAATAATATTAAAGCTCTCACGTTAAGCTGTAGAATTGCACAAAGTTCATATATGTAAGTCGATCCCGACCTTCCATAATAGAAAGCAGCGGGTATATTCCAATAAGACCCCTTTTACACGATGAACTTTTTGCTTCTGCTGCATTCGTTTGTGGGCAAAGGGGTAGTGGTGAAACAGCTGCAAGCAATGCTTCATGACATTGGTAGCAATGATTCAATTTTCTCATTTTGCTTTGCCCTATTCCGATTACATGTAAACACAGAGTTGCACAGTGTTTGATGTGAATAATAAAATTATCGATACGAAATATCGCACAAGCAACTATTGCCGCAATTAGTAAATACGTTGTTCATTATTGTGGTTTAAAATTATTAATTAAAACCAAACAGGTACAAGCAGCTGTTAACACATCGCTCGTGAGTTCTAACACTCATTAGTTTTTTTGTAAGTAATTTAAATATTTAAAATTATCTGTATATTAAATTATATATTTGAGTTTTTTTATTGACTATTACAAGGGTTATTTTTAATTTGGGCATTTTGTGGGTCTCAGCTACGACAAGCCAGCACGTGTGCTACATAGACTTATAATGTTAACAAGACGGGATTTAAGAGCTGGAATGTTATGTTTACTTACAGAGTCGCACCATCCAAGCGGACAGTCGTTGAAATACGGAATCCCAGTGTTTCAAATCATATTTTTACAAATTATATTCGCTACAATGTCAGCTGCTGCACAGGCAGCCATCATTGTTTACTCGTTTGTTGTGATAACGAAGTGTGCGATGCGTACGGCCCAATAGTAAGTTACCAAACTTCATTCCTCTTGTTGTTGTTACAACATTTTATAAAATTGTGAAACAGACAATTTTATAATTTTGCTTGAATATACCTCCTGCTTCCCATTATGGAGGGGTGGTATATTGAACCTATATGAACCTTGTGCAATTGTTTTAGCTAAACGTGAGAAAGTACATTGACAATTATTTCAAATTGGTTCAAAGAGTATTTTTTCATAGAGCAGCGTGAGCGTCTCAGCAATGACAAGCCAGCACCGAGTTGGTTTGTTTAAGTTGTGCTTTGCGTAACGGCCCGTCGATTAAAGAAAAGGCGGCGGGTCAGCGGAATGCAAAAACGGTAAAAAAATTGTTAGTATTTGTAAACATGTTTGTTTAATCTCTTGCTGGGCACATTATTGTTTTTTGCTTTACTATTGACTGACTTTTACATATGCATTACTGAATACACTTTCCCTATTTGTGAAGATACTTGGACGTTGCGATGCCAAAAAAAGTTGAAGAGTGTCATTGAGTAAATTTTGGCCACAGTATGTATGATAAGCAGCACCAAATCTGATATTTGCGTGCCTTGTTTTATACTCAAGCGCATTTATGAGGGAAGAGGGCACACGTACATACACACAAGGCATAACTGACCTGTATATAAGCTGAAGCCACCGGCAAAGCAAAAATGTTTGATTTCTATTAATATATTATTATAAATATATTTGCATTCAATAATGGAATAAACATTCTTACATATATGATTAATTACTTTTAAGAATATGGTTCTTAGATTTAAATAAAAGCTGCCTGCCTTACGTATTCTGTGACCTCTTGACATCTATCCCACCCCACAAAACACTTGCACTAGCAACTGATATGCACCCTGCCCACCAAGTTTATTGAGCTAAGTGTGAGAAGGCGAATCAATTGTATAATACTGACAACACAGCTCCCATCATGGAGGATGAGAAACTAGAGAATATTGTAAAAGCTTTGTTCCCGTCTCATCCGACGAGAACTAGTAATGCAGAGCAAGGATATGATGACCTATCCGAGCTGTTTACCGAAAATGAGCTTACTACGGCGGCCAGAAGTTTGAGAAGCGGGAAAGCACCAGGCCCTGACAATTTCCCTACGGAAGTACTTAAGGCTCTTGTAGCAAATCGACCCCGGATGTTTTTAAAAATGTTTAACAGCTGCATCCACTCAGGAATCTTCCCTAAGAGTTGGAAGATACAGCGTCTAGTTCTAATTGTAAAGGGCAAGGGTGATCCTGAGTCGGCTTACAGACCACTATGCATGCTTAACACTGCATGAAAGCTTCTGGAAAAACTTAGTAAACCTAGACTAGCAGCAGCAATTGAAAATGCGGGCGGACTATCAACTAGGCAGTACGGCTTTAGACCAAGCAAGTCAACAATAGGAGCAATAAGAGAGGTAACGCAAGCAGCACTAGCAAGCCAGCAAGGGAGTCAACGCACAAGGCCAATCGTGGGGCTGGTCACACTAGACGTTAAGAACGCCTTCAACAGCGCCAAGTGGTCAATTATGATTGAGGCACTTAAAGCCCGATTTCGCATCCCAAGTTACCTGCTTCAGATAATAAGCAGCTACTTAGAGGACCGAAAGCTTGTCTACCAAACCATGACAGGCGAAAATAGTTTCCAGATAACTGCGGGGGCGGCACTAGGATCCATACTAGGGCCTGATCTCTGGAACATCGCCTACGACGACATCCTTATGCCGGATGACACCTTTCTCGTCGGCTTCGCAGACGATATCGTTGCAGTCATCAACGCACGCAATCTAATATATGCGCAACGCAAGGTAACACAGATTATGACAAGAGTTAAGTGATGGCTAGATGACCATGGGCTACAGCTAGCAGCGGAAAAAACAGAAATTTTATTGGTCACGAGAAAGCAGATTCCTATAGAGACAGAATTTACCCTCCTAGGGAATTCGATCTGGACACAAAAGGTCATTAAATATTTAGGAGTTCGACTGGATTCAAAGCTGTCCTTTTAGGCGCAGATAAACCACGCAGTAACTAGGGCTGCTGCCGCCACACGCTCTCTCAGCAGACTAATGGCAAATGTTGGCGGCCCTTTACAATGCCGCAGTAAGCTCATGATGGAAGCAACCAATAGCATCATGCTGTATGGCTGTGAGATATGGGCAAACACCCTGAATATCAAAACACGGGTAAATGTACTTGCCGCTGTACAAAGAAAATCTGCGCTGAGAATAATATGTGCTTATCGGACGGTTTCTGCAGCCGCTGCGCTGGTCTTAGCAGGCGCGACGCCCATTGATCTATTGGCAAGAGAACGGAAAAATATCTACGAGCTACGAATATCTGGACAGGCGAATAGACAGTCACTTATACAATGTAAACAGCAGACACTCGACCTCTGGCAAGAAAGATTCACAAACGACAGCACCGGAAGATGGACGGCGAGACTATTACCCGACATTAAACAATGGATAGCAAGGAAGACTGCTTTGACTACTTTGTGACACAAATGCTCACTGGTCATGGATACTTTAACGCCTACCTTCATAGGATTGGAAAGAGTACACAAGCTAGCTGTATATATCATGACGCCGAAAGAGAAGATGCAGAACACACTGTTTTCAACTGTGTACGTTTCGAAGAAAAGCAACTTTGGCTCTATGAAACAATCTGGAGCGTATGCCCGGAAAATATTGTTTGCAAAATGATTAGCGATGAAGGAATATGGAAGCAAATAGCTGCTTACGGGGACATCCTCCGGCTGAAAAAGAAGGATCTGGATGAGATCAATGGTCTGGACGCAAACCAAAAAGAGAGCGCTCTGGCGCGAGGGGGCCCCACTTCGAAGTAATGCGAGAGCTTTTCCGAAGTGGACAAGGAATAGTGAGGCGGGGTTTTTTAGTGGGTGCGAGCCCCACATACCACGTTGCGACGGCAACGTGAGAAGGAAGGTATTCTCCCCGCATCAACACAAAAAAAATAGATATAAATTTAATTGTATAATATTGATCATGAAATTTAATTAAAAAATTTATTTTATTAATAAGAAACTTTAATTGCAGTTATTTAAATTGTCATCATTCATAATGATCGAAGCAGGTCAATGATCGACAATGCCAAAGCAACGCATACAATTAAATGTGTTTATGTACACGCAAAGGGACACACACAGAAACTAAAGCCCTAGTCGAAATAAAATATCAAAAATCATTTCAAAGCCCAAGTCAACCAAAACTGCAGATAACACATCAAACGCACAATTCCACGTATATTTTCATATATATACACACTAGTGCTTTGCTGCTCTACGGCAAGCGTCAAAAGCGATAAGCAGTCAGGTACACAAAGAATAAGCGCAATATGCACTGTTCGGGCGCCCGGTGATAGGACAGTTGTGTAAAACATAAACAAACCATGGTTGCTTTGTTTATTATAAACAAAAAAAAGCACTAGTCAAAAGAAGAACAGCCGATAGCCGTTGGCAAAACCCGACTTTTCTAATCGTTGCGTTGTCCGCTAGGATGCTAACATCAACTTTTCTTAAAACCCTTTCTGTTAATTCGTTTATGGGCACTCTAACTGGAGTTCTACACAAAACAACAGAAGAGGGAATATACTAGCTAAATTTATCGAACAAACACAGTGACAACTCACCAGCACACTACACAACTCACAACACTTTTACACACCTAGATTTAACATTCTGCTCACTTCAAATTGCACCATTCGCTGAATGGAAAATTTTCAATGACTTATGCGGTAGCGACCACTTCCATATCCTTATATCCTTATTCCCCAACCCAAAAATAGAAAACATATCACGACCATACTTTAAAACTAAAGACGCAGACTGGGAATCATTTACTAAGTCCACTAACACTATAAATACAAAATTTCCAAGAAGCAATAATATAAACAAAGAAGCAGCTTTAATCAACAAAATTTTACTTTTTAGTGCACACAATACAATACTCCAAACAAACACAACCATAAAGTCCCATGGTGGAACACAACCTTAAACGAACTTAGAAAAGAAAAAATAAAAGAAAAGAGAAGTTTAAAACGCCATATTTGCAATGAAAATATAATTAAATACAAACGTGCAAATGCTATATTTCGTAGGCAATTAAAAATAGCCAAAATGCACTCCATTCAAAAATGTACGTCAACAATAGAACCATCCACACCAACAGATACAATATGATCAAATTTAAGGCGCTTCTGTGGCTTAAATCCAATTAAGACTACCCACTGTCTACAAAATCCTGTTGACAACTCGGCCGTAACAACTAAAAAGATATAGCAGATATTTTCGCAAACTACTGGTCTGAGCTCGCTAAAGTACACAAACACACTAAACAACAATATGCCATATCCAACTCAGCCAAAACGATTGAAAAATAAATCACAGCAATAGAATTTAAAACAATCCTAAAATCTTTAAAAGGGTCCACACCCGGTCTCAGCAGAATCTTTTACCCAATGATAAAAAAAAAGTTCACAAACACTCCAAAATAGAATAATAGAACATTTCAATAATATATTTAAATGTTACATACCACAAAGGTATAAAACCAGCCTAATAAATCATCAATAAAACCATAGTTTCAGCATACCGACCAATATCCCTAAACTGCTGCTTAGCAAAAACTCTTGATAAAATCATTGCATAACGAATTTGGTGGTTCGTTAATCAAAACAATCTTCTTCACCCAAATCCATTCGGTTTTAAGATGGGCAAGTCAGTTGCAGAGAGTCTTCTTTATACGGATTCCCTTATAACCAAATTCATAAACACAAAAAAACACACTTCAATCATCACCCTTGATTTTTCAAAGGCTTTTGATAGAGTTGGAGTGCATACAATTGTCAACCAACTAATTGAGTGGAAAATAGGTCCAAAAATCATTCAATATATTAAAAATTTCATGCACAATAGGAAAATTATAATAAAAACAAGTAAGAAGGCTCTAGTGGGGATAGCCCGACCAGAAGATACCCTGAACCCAGTTCAAGTCCTTCCATCCTAAAAGTATGCTTCAAATAATGATCACTTTAAACAAAACTCACAACTGACTTAGCTTTACGATATCTCTGGTGTTTCTTAACCGATTTGGACGAAATTTTGAGAAAAGTTCTATCGTTACCCATTACTTCAACCACCATTTTTACATTTTTCCAAATTCGATAATTTTTGGTATCGACTCCATGTGTATATCGAAAACCAGTAGTTATCGATAATTTGAAGCAAACAGACAGACAGACGGACATGGCCATATCGACTCGGCTATTGATACTGATCAAGAATATATATACTTTATGGGGTCGGAGATGCTTCCTTCTGCCAGTTACATACTTTTGCACAGAACCATTATGATTTACCCATTTTATGGGTTCAGGGTATAATAACAAATCAGTTGTCAAACATTCTGCTCTTACAAAATGGAATACCACAAGGATCACCCATATCCGTTATACTTTTTCAAGTTTAATGCGTATGCAGACGATTTTTTCCTTATAATGAACTTTGATAAAAACAAGAACATCAACTACAATCTAGACAATTTATTCCAAGATATTGACAACTGGTGCTCATACTCCGGAGCAAAACTATAAATAGACAAGAGTCAACACCTACACATTTGCAGAAAGCACAATTGTATCTGCAAAATATCCTGCAACAACACTCTAATTCCATCCGTTTCTGAGGTTAAAATACTTGCATTAATTATAAACAAAACCTACACTTGGCACTCCCACATAAGCAAACTTAGGTCATCACTCTCAAAAAGCCTAAATGTAGTAAAATGCCTCGCCAGCCCACTATTTAATTGCAATACGTACACATTACTATCTGTCACCAAATCAACTATAATACCAAAAATAGAATACGCCTTATGTATATACGGCTTTACAAAAAAAAAAAAACATTTATTAAAATAAAAACACCTTTTAATGCAGCCATCAGAATGTCTCTTGGCGCTTTCCGATCGACACCCATAAATAATATGCTTTATGAATCCAACATTCCACCCATAGAAATTAAAAGAGACCTGCTGACAGCTAAGCTGTCAAAATGGCTCTTGAACTCTGCCAACTCTCCTCTTGCAAATCTTGTAAAAAAAACAAAGAAACAACAAACACAAACGCATCCCCACAAAATATATAGAACCATCTTAATCCCAAAACATAATAACATCCCATACTTACCTCACAAAACAACATACTTACATCCCCCTTGGCTCCTACCCACAGAAAAAATCGACACTTCACTAAGACTTTACAACAACAAAAATACAACACTATGCATTTACAGAAAACTCGTTGCAAGTATCAAACACCAATACAATACCCACACTTTCGTATATACTGACGGCTCTAACAAAACAATATCACAAGCTACGCAATCACAACCGAATCCCACACACTAAAATATGGAACTCTAACGTATTTCTCATCAGTGCTATCTGCAGAAATAATGGCTATTTCTGAAGCAGTCAAACTCATTAAAAACATGAAGGGTACATTTGTACTATGCTTGTACTATGTCGGCTACAGACTCCATAACAAATTTAAACAATAACGATCACTATGCGCCAAATATCAGATCGGCTATTACTAACATATCAAATAGGATTAAATTACTTTGGATCCCAGGTCATGTAGCCATTATCGGGAATGAACTGGCCGACCATATGGCAAAAGCAGCCACACACATGCCGCTAATTTATACACAAAATTACAATATCTCTCTATAATATAAAGAAGTTTTGCGACGCGGCAAACGCTATAATGATAAGGTTATTATTATACCCTGAACCCATAAAATGGGTAAATCAGGGTATAATGGTTTTGTGCAAAAGTATGTAACAGGCAGAAGGAAGCATCTCCGACCCCATAAAGTATATATATTCTTGATCAGTATCAATAGCCGAGTCGATATGGCCATGTCCGTCTGTCCGTCCGTCTGTCCGTCTGTCTGTCTGTCCGTCTGTCCGTCTGTATAAACGCGTAGATCTCAGAGACTACAAGAGCTAGAAACTTCAGATTTTGAATATAAGTTCTCCTATACCATGAGCAGAACAAGTTTGCTTCAATTTATCGATAACTACTCTGGTTTTCGATATACACATGGAATCGATAACAAAAAATATCGAATTTGAAAAATGTAAAAATGGGGGTTGTTGTAAAAGGTAACGGTAGAAATTTTCTCAAAATTTCGTCCAAATACATCAGGAAACACCAGAGATATCGTAAAGTTAAGTCAGTTATGAGTTTTGTTTAAAGTGATCATTATTTGAAGCATACTTTTAGGACGCAAGGACAGCAACTGGTTTCAGGGTATATTCTGGTCGGGCTGTTGTTTTTTTCTTAAAAATGGCACGTCCAAAGAAAATTTTGACAGACAATGAAAACATTTAAAAGGAATTGAAGAAAAAAGAGCTACAAAAAATTATAAATCAAAAATGTCAGGAAAAAAGAAAAAATTCTAAACAAATTGATGAAGATAGAAAAAAGAAAAGAATTGAAAATATGACTCAAGATCCGACCGGGAGGTTGGCGAGCGGAGCGAGCAGGGGGCTTGCCCCCCTAGTAAAAGACATAAATAAATATTTCAAAAATCAAGTTTCCCACTATAAACAAACCTCTTTATACCCAAATGGTAATAAATTGTACAAAATCTCAATAAACTTGTTAATATAGATGATTACTTACGCAAAAGACCACTAAATAGATTTTCCCGTATGGAACAAATTAAATACATACGAATTAGATTAGGACACACAAGGTTTACGCACCAACATTACCTTAATAATAAATAGCTCACTTACTTGCCCCTTATGTAACTCCAACACCATAAACACTATGCGTATTTTCAATACTTGCCCTACAGACCCTACAGAAAAAACTATTAAAAAAATCCTCACTTACTGTTCAACCTGATTTAGCTTAATAAAATCACGATTAAGAATGTATTATACATCTTGAAACTTTCATATAAATATACATAATTAGCAAAATTACACCTAAACAAAATTACATTTACTAGACTTAAGTATATTTATAAAACAACTCAGCCGAAAGTTCACGTAAAATAAGTTTGAACAATTGTATATAGTCGAAGGCCCAAGTAGCCAGTGCTATCTCTAGCTTGTTATTTCAGTTTTTAAGCTCCAATAACAATATTTAAAAAAAACAAGTAGAATCGTTGCAGTCGTACGCACCCGACTGCGGTATACTCGATACCAGTAGTAAAACAGATTAAAAGAGAGCTGATTGCAATGCAAGTTAAAAGAATATGGAGGATGGTAGGCTGGTGGTAGTATGTGAGGGGGGGGGGGGGGGGGGGCGTGGCATCAAAATTTTAGCTGAAGATCTGTGTATGATGTCAATTGCTATCCTCATACCAAATTTGGTGACTCTAGCTCAAAAATAGTAAAATTTAAGGGAAAGGTGGCTGGGGGTGGTAAGGGGGGGCGTGGCATCCAAACTTTTGCTGCAGATCTATTTATGATGTCAATAGCTATCCTCAAACCGAATTTGGTGACTCTAGCTCAAAGCACTAAGCAGAAAATAATCTTTAATTTCAAAAACGCGGACAAGTGGTGAAGCATCAAGCCAGTAGTGAGCAGTATGAGGGATACCTCTAAAAAAAGACATGACTTTACATTTTGAACAATTTAAATTTTATAAGTTATAGCGGCACCAGGCCGACAGTGCACCCTGACTGTAGTAAGTTACATAGAGAATTATCATTATAGGTGAAACATAGATTCACATCATCAGCAAACATATAAACACGAGAGTTTGAAATAACAGCAGGAATATCATCAATAAAGAGATTAAATAGCAATGGTCCCAGGTGACTCCCCAGAGGAACACCACACTGATAGAAAAAATCAAGTATTCCGTACTTGAAACCCAACAATTCGAACTTGATTTCTCACTAAGTACGGAATTACAGTAACCGAGAATGTTGTACTTGATTCAAGTATTGTTTCTTAAGTTCGTTTGTTCTTGATGTAAGTTCTCTTTAAACTTGAATTTAGTTCTTCCAATCTTGATTCAAGTACTGATTGAACTCGATTTAAGCTTTTGAGTACTTAAAACGTAAGTTCATAAATAAAAGTATTTTTATTCTTTCTCCAAGAATTTGTGTACTTGATCCAAGTGTGACAATACTTGATCCAAGTATTACTCTGCTTGATTTTATTAGTTCCTGAAACTCTAAGATATATACAAAGCGCAGCTAAGACATTTTAAAGCTGCCAATCATATCATGATTATGTTAGAAATGTAGGAAATTAGATACAAGCATTACAAATTTGTTTGGTTTATGCTTACCCCCTATGATTTGAACCTTAGATCTCTTGTAACTGCGTCGAGTGCTTTAGCTGGTGAACCAATTCAAAACACATTTTCATCTTAGGTGAACTTAATTGAGATCAGCTTTTATGAAACTTGTTAGCTAATTACAGATTTTTAAAAATATTATAAAAAAAGTTACTTGTCCCATAAAATAAATTTTTAACAGCAAAAAAAAACAAGTAGAAACGTTGCAATCGGACGCACCCGACTGCGGTATACTCGATACCACTAGTAAAACAGATTAAAAGAGAGCTGATTGCAATGGTGTGTGGATACGGCAGGGGTGTAGGCTGCCTCAAAGATTGTCTGGTGCAGATGGGGATGCCAAAAATCTATCTTCCTCCCAAATTTGGTGACTCTAGCTAAAAAATAGTAAAATTTATGGGAAGGGGGGCTGGGGTTGGTAAGGGGGGGCGTGGCATCCAATCTTTTGCTGTAGATCTATTTATGATGTCAATTGCTATCCTCAAACAGAATTTGGTGACTCTAGCTCAAAGTTAGTAGAATATGGTAGAAGGGGGGCTAGGTGCTGGGAGCTGGTATGGGGGGGGCGTGGCGTCCAAAGTTTTGCTGCAGATCTGATTGTGATGTTAATTGCTATCCTCATACCGAATTTGGTGACTCTAGCTCAAAGTTAGTAGAATATGGTGGAAGGAGGGCTGGGGGCTGGTATGAGGGGGCGTAGCGTCCAAAGTTTTGCTGCAGATCTATTTATGATGTTAATTGCTATCCTCATACCAAATTTGGTGACTCTAGCTCAAAGTTAGTAGAATATGGTGGAAGGGGGGCTGGGGGCGGTATGGGTGGGAGCGCCATCCAAAATTTTTGGGTTTCTTCACTTCCAATCTTGGCACCAAATTTGGCGGCTCTAGCTCAAAAGCTGTGGAAAATATAGGCACTTTTGATTTCAAAATGCAAGGGGCTAGGGAACGGGGGGGCGTGGCTCCAAATTTTTGATGCAGTTTTTTGGGGATCGTTAACAGCTATCTTCCTACCAAATTTGGTGACTCTAGCTTTAACTCTGTGGAAAATACACGCATTCCCGTTTTTAGTGAAGCATTGGGGCGGTTTGGGGCAGCTTGGGCAGTATGGATTGGCGTGGCATCCAAAGTTTTAACGCATTTTTTGGAGGTTGTAATCACCTATCTTGGCACAAAATTTGGTGGTTCTAGCTTAAAAACTGTAATAGATATAAGCATTTCTGTTTTAAGCTGCGAGGGGGCTGGGGGCGGAATGGGTAGGTGGGGCCCCAAAACTTTGATGCAGTTTTTGGGGGGTCGTTTCCAGTTATCTACCTACCAAATTTTGAGACTCTAGCTCAAACACTTTCGAAGATACACGCACTACCGTTTTTAGCGAAGCGTTGGGGTGGTTGAGGGCGGATAGGGCAGTATAGCTGGGCGTGGCATCCAAAGTTTTTATGAATTTGATTGGGGATTGTCAACACCTATCTTGGAACCAAATTTGATGGCTCTAGCTCAAAAACTGTAAAAGAAATGGGCATTCTTGTGGTTAAACTGCGGGGGGCTGGGGGCGGCATGGGTGGGCGTGGCTCCAAAATTTTTGATGCAGTTTTTTGGGGGTTGGTAGTAGCTATTTTGTCCCCAAATTTGGTAGTTCTAGCTGTAAGGGCTTGCGAAATAGCTGGATCTATCGATTTTGCGTTATCGAGTTTATCGATTTGCCAGCCCCCTAGTTATCGTAGAGCTCCAATCTTGACACTTTAATTTACTATGCCATAGATAAAGACATTTGCAAAGTTTCAAGTCTCTAACTTGAAGGGCGTGGAAAAAAGTTGCGAACATACGGACGGACAGGCGGACAGACACCATGCATACACAATGCATACGCATTAAACTTGAAAAGTATAACGGATATGGGTGATCCTTGTGGTATTCCATTTTGTAAGAGGAGAATGTTTGACAACTGATTTGTTATTATACCCTGAACCCATAAAATGGGTAAATCAGGGTATAATGGTTTTGTGCAAAAGTATGTAACAGGCAGAAGGAAGCATCTCCAATCCCATAAAGTATATATATTCTTGATCAGTATCAATAGCCGAGTCGATATGGCCATGTCCGTCTGTCTGTCCGTCTGTCTGTCTGTCCGTCTGTCTGTCTGTCCGTCTGTCCGTCTGTATGAACGCGTAGATCTCAGAGACTACAAGAGCTAGAGACTTCAGATTTTGAATATAAGTTCTCCTATACCATAAGCAGAACAAGTTTGCTTCAAATTATCGATAACTACTGGTTTTCAATATACACATGGAGTCGATAACAAAAAATATCGAATTTGGAAAATGTAAAAATGGGGGTTGAAGTAATGGGTAACGATAGAACTTTTCTCGGTTAAGAAACACCAGAGATATCGTAAAGTTAAGTCAGTTATGAGTTTTGTTTAAAGTGATCATTATTTGAAGCATACTTTTAGGACGCAAGGACAGCAACTGGTTTCAGGGTATATTCTGGTCGGGCTGTTGTTTTTTTCTTAAAAATGGCACGTCCAAAGAAAATTTTGACAGACAATGAAAACATTTAAAAGGAATTGAAGAAAAAAGAGCTACAAAAAATTATAAATCAAAAATGTCAGGAAAAAAGAAAAAATTCTAAACAAATTGATGAAGATAGAAAAAAGAAAAGAATTGAAAATATGACTCAAGATCCGACCGGGGGGTTGGCGAGCGGTGCGAGCAGGGGGGCTTGCCCCCCTAGTAAAAGACATAAATAAATATTTCAAAAATCAAGTTTCCCACTACAAACAAACCTCTTTATACCCAAACGGTAATAAATTGTACAAAATCTCAATAAACTTGTTAATATAGATGATTACTTACGCAAAAGACCACTAAATAGATTTTCCCGTATGGAACAAATTAAATACATACGAATTAGATTAGAACACACAAGGTTTACGCACCAACATTACCTTAATAATAAATAGCTCACTTACTTGCCCCTTATGTAACTCCAACACCATAAACACTATGCATATTTTCAATACTTGCCCTACAGACCCTACAGAAAAAACTATTAAAAAAATCCTCACTTACTGTTCAACCTGATTTAGCTTAATAAAATCACGATTAAGAATGTATTATACATCTTGAAACTTTCATATAAATATACATAATTAGCAAAATTACACCTAAACAAAATTACATTTACTAGACTTAAGTATATTTATAAAACAACTCAGCCGAAAGTTCACGTAAAATAAGTTTGAACAATTGTATATAGTCGAAGGCCCAAGTAGCCAGTGCTATCTCTAGCTTGTTATTTCAGTTTTTAAGCTCCAATAACAATATTTAAAAAAAACAAGTAGAATCGTTGCAGTCGTACGCACCCGACTGCGGTATACTCGATACCAGTAGTAAAACAGATTAAAAGAGAGCTGATTGCAATGCAAGTTAAAAGAATATGGAGGATGGTAGGCTGGTGGTAGTATGTGAGGGGGGGGGGGGGGGCGTGGCATCAAAATTTTAGCTGAAGATCTGTGTATGATGTCAATTGCTATCCTCATACCAAATTTGGTGACTCTAGCTCAAAAATAGTTAAATTTAAGGGAAAGGTGGCTGGGGGTGGTAAGGGGGGGCGCGGCATCCAAACTTTTGCTGCAGATCTATTTATGATGTCAAAAGCTATCCTCAAACCGAATTTGGTGACTCTAGCTCAAAGCACTAAGCAGAAAATAATCTTTAATTTCAAAAACGCGGACAAGTGGTGAAGCATCAAGCCAGTAGTATGAGGGATACCTCTAAAAAAAGACATGACTTTACCTTTTGAACAATTTAAATTTTATAAGTTATAGCGGCACCAGGCCGACAGTGCACCCTGACTGTAGTAAGTTACATAGAGAATTATCATTATAGGTGAAACATAGATTCACATCATCAGCAAACATATAAACACGAGAGTTTGAAATAACAGCAGGAATATCATCAATAAAGAGTTTAAATAGCAATGGTCCCAGGTGACTCCCCAGAGGAACACCACACTGATAGAAAAAATCAAGTATTCCGTACTTGAAACCCAACAATTCGAACTTGATTTCTCACTAAGTACGGAATTACAGTAACCGAGAATGTTGTACTTGATTTAAGTATTGTTTCTTAAGTTCGTTTGTTCTTGATGTAAGTTCTCTTTAAACTTGAATTTAGTTCTTCCAATCTTGATTCAAGTACTGATTGAACTCGATTTAAGCTTTTGAGTACTTAAAACGTAAGTTCATAAATAAAAGTATTTTTATTCTTTCTCTAAGGATTTGTGTACTTGATCCAAGTGTGACAATACTTGATCCAAGTATTACTATGCTTGATTTTATTAGTTCCTGAAACTCTAAGATATATACAAAGCGCAGCTAAGACATTTTAAAGCTGCCAATCATATCATGATTATGTTAGAAATGTAGGAAATTAGATACAAGCATTACAAATTTGTTTGGTTTATGCTTACCCCCCATGATTTGAACCTTAGATCTCTTGTAACTGCGTCGAGTGCTTTAGCTGGTGAACCAATTCAAAACACATTTTCATCTTAGGTGAACTTAATTGAGATCAGCTTTTATGAAACTTGTTAGCTAATTACAGATTTTTAAAAATATTATAAAAAAAGTTACTTGTCCCATAAAATAAATTTTTAACAGCAAAAAAAAACAAGTAGAAACGTTGCAGTCGGACGCACCCGACTGCGGTATACTCGATACCACTAGTAAAACAGATTAAAAGAGAGCTGATTGCAATGGTGTGTGGATACGGCAGGGGTGTAGGCTGCCTCAAAGATTGTCTGGTGCAGATGGGGATGCCAAAAATCTATCTTCCTCCCAAATTTGGTGACTCTAGCTAAAAAATAGTAAAATTTATGGGAAGGGGGGCTGGGGTTGGTAAGGGGGGGCGTGGCATCCAATCTTTTGCTGTAGATCTATTTATGATGTCAATTGCTATCCTCAAACAGAATTTGGTGACTCTAGCTCAAAGTTAGTAGAATATGGTAGAAGGGGGGCTAGGTGCTGGGAGCTGGTATGGGGGGGGCGTGGCGTCCAAAGTTTTGCTGCAGATCTGATTGTGATGTTAATTGCTATCCTCATACCGAATTTGGTGACTCTAGCTCAAAGTTAGTAGAATATGGTGGAAGGAGGGCTGGGGGCTGGTATGGGGGGGCGTAGCGTCCAAAGTTTTGCTGCAGATCTATTTATGATGTTAATTGCTATCCTCATACCAAATTTGGTGACTCTAGCTCAAAGTTAGTAGAATATGGTGGAAGGGGGGCTGGGGGCGGTATGGGTGGGAGCGCCATCCAAAATTTTTGGGTTTCTTCACTTCCAATCTTGGCACCAAATTTGGCGGCTCTAGCTCAAAAGCTGTGGAAAATATAGGCACTTTTGATTTCAAAATGCAAGGGGCTAGGGAACGGGGGGGCGTGGCTCCAAATTTTTGATGCAGTTTTTTGGGGATCGTTAACAGCTATCTTCCTACCAAATTTGGTGACTCTAGCTTTAACTCTTTGGAAAATACACGCATTCCCGTTTTTAGTGAAGCATTGGGGCGGTTTGGGGCAGCTTGGGCAGTATGGATTGGCGTGGCATCCAAAGTTTTTATGCATTTTTTGGAGGTTGTAATCACCCTATCTTGGCACAAAATTTGGTGGTTCTAGCTTAAAAACTGTAATAGATATAAGCATTTCTGTTTTTAAGCTGCGAGGGGGCTGGGGGCGGAATGGGTAGGTGGGGCCCCAAAACTTTGATGCAGTTTTTGGGAGGTCGTTTCCAGTTATCTACCTACCAAATTTTGAGACTCTAGCTCAAACACTTTCGAAGATACACGCACTACCGTTTTTAGCGAAGCGTTGGGGTGGTTGAGGGCGGATAGGGCAGTATAGCTGGGCGTGGCATCCAAAGTTTTTATGAATTTGATTGGGGATCGTCAACGCCTATCTTGGAACCAAATTTGATGGCTCTAGCTCAAAAACTGTAGAAGATATGGGCATTCTTGGGTTAAACTGCGGGGGGCTGGGGGCGGAATGGGTGGGCGTGGCTCCAAAATTTTTGATGCAGTTTTTTGGGGGTTGGTAGTAGCTATTTTCTCCCTAAATTTGGTAGTTCTAGCTGTAAGGGCTTGCGAAAATAGCTGCATCTATCGATTTTGCGTTATCGAGTTTATCGATTTGCCAGCCCCCTAGTTATCGTAGAGCTCCAATCTTGACACTTTAATTTACTATACCATAGATAAAGAGATTTGCAAAGTTTGAAGTCCTTAAATTTAAGGGTGTGGAAAAAAGTTGCGAACATACGGACGGACAGACACCATGACGGACATTGCACAAACCCAATATACTCTTTACCTTCGGTATCGAGTATAAAAATGTTATAATAATCCCCTGGGGGACTTGAACCCGAAACTCGTACTTGAATCAAGAATTTCGTACTCGATTTCAGTATTCCTTTAATTATACTTGATTCAAGTTCACTTTTTCTTATTTAAAGAACTTTTGTACTTGAATTAAGTTTTTTTACACTCATTTCAAGTATTCGATTCTTGATTTACGTATTTGTCTATTCATTTCAAGTATTACATTCTTAAATCAAGAACAAAATACTTGAATCGAAAATACTTAATTCATGTTCATTCGTACTTAATTTTAGCACGGCTTTTTTCTATCAGTGCAGAGGTAAAAACAAGTAGAAACGTTGCAGTCGGACGCACCCGACTGAGGTATACTCGATACCAGTAGTAAAACAGATTAAAAGAGACCTGATTGCAATGGTGTGCGGATACGTCAGGGATGTACGCTGCCTCAAAGACTTTCTGGTGCAGATGGGGATGCCAAAAAGCTATCTTCCTTCCAAATTTGGTGACTCTAGCTCAAAGTTTGTTAAAGGTAGGGGCTGGGGCGGTATGGATGGGCGTGGCATCAAAAGATTTTATGAATTTGTTTGGGGGTCTTCAACACCTATCTTGGCACCAAATTTGGTGGCTCTAACTCAAAGACTGGAGAATATATAGGCGATTCTGATATCAAACTGCGGGACGCGGAATGGGTAGGGGTATTCTTATGCCGATATTTGTGGGATGTTAATTGCTATCCTCCTATCAAATTTGGTGATTCTATCTCAAAGTTTGTAAAAGTTGTGGTAAAGGGAGCTAGTGGTGGTATTGGTGAGTGGCATTCAAAATTTTTGCTGCAGATCTGTGTATGATGTCAATTGCTATCATCCTACCAAATTTTGTGAATCTAGCTCAAAGCTAGTTATAATATAGTCGAGAGGGGGCTGGGGGCGTTATGTGTGGGGTTGCTTTGAAATTTTTTTTGGTTTCTTCATTACTAATCTTGGCACCAAATTTGGTTGCTCTAGCTCAAGAGCTGTGGAAGATATAGGCGTTTCTGACTTCAATTAGCAGGGGGTTGGGGTGTGTCGTTATTTGGGGGTGTGGCATCCAAAGTTGTGGGATACCAGAAGATATATTTCTTCTTTATTTGGTGACTTTATTTCAAAATTATAAACGCATTTTGTTGAAGTGGCACGCAAAGTTTGATGCAGATCTTTGATGGTCGTTTCCAGCTATCGACCAACTAAATTTAATGACTCTAGTTTCAAAAGTGAGAAAGATAACCGTATTTGGAAGTGGTAGGAGTGGGCGTAATTTTAGGGGGGACTTCATCACCTATCTGGACACCAAAATTGGTGGCTATAGCTCAAAAGTTGTGAAAGATACAGGCGATTCTGATTTCTAAATGCGGTTTGGCAATGAAATTTATGAATAAATGAAGTTTTTTGGTGGATGCCACTATTTTTATTATAACAAAATTTACTAGCTCTGGCTTTAAGGATGTGAACAATAAGTAAATTTTTAGATTTTCAGTTATCGAATTTATCGATTTAACAGCCGTAGAAAGCCGTAGAAAACCATCATGACACTTTATCTGTCCCGTCCATAGAAAACTATTTTTGAAAAGTTTAAATTCTCTAGCTTAAAAGGTGTCGAAAAATATTACGTTCATACAGACGGACAGACACCATGTCGGATAACGAACAAAACCGAGCATAAAAATAGTAAATTGTCTGTTTATTGTTTATTGGATTTTTGATGTTTGACTGCTTTATGTATAAACGCTACATGGTAAAGGTGAACGACATAAAAAAAAACATATCAAAAAGAATGACAGAAGTCAGGCAGTCGGTGGG
The DNA here is from genome assembly GCA_035044585.1 of Scaptomyza polygonia. NCBI lineage: Eukaryota > Metazoa > Arthropoda > Insecta > Diptera > Drosophilidae > Scaptomyza > Scaptomyza polygonia. Next base: position 102,606 of record JAWNNU010001866.1, read on the forward strand.
CGACAGCTAGTCGGAGAGCAAATTCAAGCTTTGTAAGTTTCTACCATTTTACCATTGGGACTCACTGCTCAGTTAGTCAAATGAGTATGGCAGACAATAAACTATCACCCTCATCAGTTGTACTAATCTAAATATGAAACAATCAGGCCTGTTCTACATTTCGATTCCGAGTAAACTGCTTGGAATCAAATCGATTCCGAGCGTTTTGCATTCCTACATTTCGATTCCGAGTACGATCGGATCGTTTTGAAAACGTGTGGCAATGAGCACTCGAAATGAAAACGATTGTGCCTTTTAAGCAACTAATGTGTGTTTTTGAACCCTGAAACTATTTTTTACTTAATAAATATACTATTGGCAATAATTTTGCATTATCATTCGTAGAGCCTGCATATTATTTTTCATTTGTACTTTTTTTTTAGTTGTACACCTAAAATTTATTTGCGTTGGCAAAGTCAAAGCGATCGGAATCAGTCTTATACAAAAAGTAGAGCTGTCATGTTTAACCAAAGAATTGATGTGTTTTTTATTGTTTTTATTTACACAAGATTTTGTTAAAATAACTATAAAAACTTGATTATTATATTTGATAAAAGTCTAGCTCAAGCAAAAATGAGTAATTACACGAATATAAGTAAACTAAAAATATCTGTGCTGTGTAAGGGCAGCCCTAATACTCGATTTCTATCGAGTATTTATGAATTATCGGTGCGGTAAACAGCTGAACTCAATCATATATTCAAAATGTAAGTAAACGAATAATTATTTGTAAACATTTAATAAGATTTTTTGCGTTTTTAGGGGCAAAAACCGAAACGCAGAGCAAGAAAGCTTGCTATTGAGTTTAATTGAAGGAAAACCCGGACGTGGCAAAAGGTTTTACCAAAGGGGATTAGGTGGAAATTGGTGCGATGTGGGAACCACTTGCCAAAAACTTGAATGTATGTGGGCCTCCTTGCAAAAATACAAGTTTTTTTTTTTTTTTTTTTTTTTTTGAGAGATAAATTTTTATTTAGAATCTGTCTTGATAGACAATAACTAAGTTTTACGAAAAAACATTGGCGGTTAGGTAAAAAGAAAAAATTTAGGTAGCACAAATAGAATTAATTAAAGCGGAAGGGGAGGTCGAGTTGATGGAATCTTGAAAGCCTCCGGAGCTGATTGCTGTTGTCCAGCAACTGAAGAGCTAGTACATTATCATGATTCTCCAATCTTTGTAAGTATCTCTGGCTGTATTGAGTGATGGTTTCTTTTACTGTAGCCAATTTCAGGTCATTATGAATGACAGCGTTTCTGACGTAAAACGGAGCACTCACTAGGGTACGCAGAAGTTTACTTTGGAAAGTTTGAATAATTTGAATATTCGAGGCAGCTGCAGTGCCCCAAATCTGTATCCCATAGGTCCAGATAGGCTTAAGGATAGCCTTGTAAACCAGCACTTTGTTACGTAGGCTGAGTCGTGATGCAGGTCTTAGAAGCCAGTAAAGGCGCTTGAAACGAATTTTAAGCTGAGTCCTTTTGTTAAATGATATGAGCTCTCCAATTCAATTTTTTGTCCAAAGTAAGGCCCAAGTACTTGGCACTTTCGGCTGTGGGTAGCCTCCGTCCAAAGAGGTGGACTTCAGGGCATGAGAGGGTTCGTAAGGTGAAAACAACCTGCACCGACTTCTCGGTGTTAATACTAATATTCCACTTATTTAGCCAAGGCTCAAGGGCTGACAGCTGCGTTTGAATAATTCTTGAGGCAACAGAAGGGCTGGTACTGGAGGCCAGGAAAGCGGTGTCGTCAGCGTATGTAGCAATGAGGGACATCTCTGGGTTGGTTACCGGTAAATCAGCAGTGAACAGGGTATATAAAATTGGAGCAAGCACGCTGCCTTGGGGTACCCCAGCCTGAATTAAGAACAAATCCGATTCAGCGTACTTGCATCTTACAAAAAATCTGCGGTTGTGAATATAAGACTTCAGTACCATGTAATATGGCATTGGAAGATTTTTTTTCAGCTTGTACAGGAGTCCTGGGTGCCATACCCTGTCAAAAGCCTGTCTTACATCCAGAAACACTGCCCGAGCAATACCTTTTATTCTCCAGAGCGTTAGAGATATATTGAGCGACTCTGTGGCACTGCTCAGGTGTACCATGGTGCCTTCTGAAACCGAATTGGTGGTCCGGAATGAGCTGATTCTCTTCCAGTATGGGAAGTAGTCTTCGTAGGAACAATCTCTCGAAGATTTTGGAGACAATCACCAGTAGGCTTATGGGACGGTAAGAGCTGGCAATATGCACAGGCTTGCCGGGCTTTGGAATCATAATAATCGCAGCGCATTTCCATTGGGAGGGGAAATGGTGGAGTCTTAAAATCCCATTGAACAGATGTGTGATCATTTTGATCACGTTTGGTGGCAGCATCTTCAAAGCAAGTGCGTTAATCCCGTCATAGCCTGGTGATTTTTTGTTGGACAGAGAGTTGATCTCCTCTTGAACCTCGTCATCTACAAATTCAGCAATAGGGAGGTCCATTTGACATGGAATGTCCAAGAAACTCCGTATTTCGTCATTAGAAGAATCATCGCTGAATTGGAACGGGGTAAATGTCCGTTCTAAGTGTTGCAGCAAACACTTGGGCTTTTTGCTCGCTAGAGTGACACCAAGAGCCACTGGCGTCCTGAATCGGAGGGCAACTTAAAGTAGGCCTACTTTTCTCTCTTGTTGCCAGCCAAAGGTTATTTTCGGGGTCGCCAGGCTCTGCAGCAGCTAGATAAGCTTCCAAAGAGTCACTTCTAAGCTTGCGCATCAGGTCTTTTATCCTCCTAGTAGCGCGATTTAGGGCGGTTTTGTCGAGGAGGTTTCTGCTTAGTTGCCAGGTGTGTCGTAGACGCCTTTTTTCCTGGATTTCCACCATTAGCTCTCCAGACCAGAGATGTCTGTCCCTTTTGGGAATGCCATGCCTTTGACTCGAGGAAGCAGAGGCAATGCTTGCAGCGTTGTGCATATACCTAGTTAAGGCTTCAGCAGCATCATCAATGTCATTGCCAGAATGGAAGGTAATGTTGCAGTCAACATTCTGCTCAAGCCAGGCGCGATACTTAACAGCGTTGGTGCCCTTACCAAGTATGTAATGTGGTTTATTGACGGCCAGTACGGGCATGTTTTTACCTCCAGAAGAACAGCACTGTGGTCAGATTGTAGGTCCGCGCAAATGGACGTGCGGATTAGCCTGGGATGAATTCCTTTGGCAACAGCAAAGTCCAGAACGTCCGGCAATTTAGTAGGGTCAGTAGGCCAGTAAGTGGGTTCACCGGCTGAGTGACATGTGAGATCTCTGCTCCAGATGCAATTCAGGAGAGCAGCGCCTTTGGTGTTTGTGAGCCTGGATCCCCACCAGGTGTTCTTGGCATTGAAGTCGCCTCCAGCGATGAATTTGGAGCCCAAATGGTCTGCTACTTGCTCAAACATTCCTTGCGTTATGTTGTGACGTGGAGGAAAGTAAAGCGCTGCTAGCTTCATATTACCCTGAGGACTGTGGATTTGCAAAACAGAAGCTTGCACCCAAGGGAGCTGGATAGGATCGAGTACGGAGTGGGAGATGCCTGATCTGATGAGTACAGCGGAGCCACCTCTCGCAGCGCCACTGGGGTGGTTGCAAATTATAAGCTCGTATCCCGTAATGTGAAAGAACGAGCGTTCGTTGAAAGTGAGATTCTGCGACAAGGAGCACATCAATTTTGTTGGTTTTAAGAAAGTGCTCGACCTCAAGCCTCCTTTGACAAAGGCCATTTGCATTCCATATGATAATTTTTAATATTACTTGCATTGGGACAGTGGTGACATGAGGTTTCCAAGCAATTGCGTAAATTGTGCAGTTAACTGCACAACCATTTGTTGAATAAGGACTTCAACTTTTCTCATGATGGATTCCTCATTAATGACTGGCGTTGAGTTGAGGCTTGGATTGTTGAAATTGTTGTACTGAGTACTGTTGTCATTGCGGAAGTGGCTGGCAAAACTTACTCCAGCAGAGAGGTGGTTGGAAGGTTGGCTGCCATGTTGGCCAGGTGGACTAGTGGTTTTTTTTGTGACTATGCGTTGGAATTGGCGTTGGGCTGTTTGTTTGTATACAAGACAGCCTTTGTATGAAGCCGTGTGGTTCATGCCGCAGTGAGCACAACAGGCTTGGGCCTCTTTGACTTTGGTGCAGTCTGCTGTGTTATGATTCTGCGCGCACTTAACACACCCTGAAGGGTTTGTTGCAAAATCTCTTTGTGTGTCCGAATGCTTGACATCTATGGCACTGGACAAGATCATCAAATTTTTTCGGTGGCTCAATCGTCACCACTGCGTTGCAAAGCCTTTTGATGTCGTACACCTTTTTGTTGTTAGTATTTGGCTCTAGGTCAATGAAAAACAATGACATTGGTGCCTTGGTGAATCTGTTCCTGGCTACAGCAATGTGACGCACCTTATGACCAAGCTTGTGGAGCTCGCTTTTGATGTGGTCCAACGATGAGGAGAAGTGCATCCCTTTTAGCACTATCTTGTAGGCTCTATCTTCCTTCATTTGATATGAATGGAAATCCACATTTTCAGCAGTGAACAGCTTGACTACTTTGCGGTAATCGTCACTTTTATTAAGCATCAGTCTGACCTTGCCATCTCTATCCGACTTATGAGTGAAGGAGCCCTTGCCAGCAGCTTCTTCAACCATACTCAGCATACCCTGTATGTTGTTGACATTGTCTACGAAAATAGGAGGTGGCTTATGGATAAGAGGAGAAAGGAACTTTACACTCATTTCCCATGACGTGAGCAGGATCATTGTCATCAGCAAGAAGAGCAAAGCGGTTCGATGAGATCACGTCATTTAAAACTTGCTTCCTGGGTACTGAAGCTTTGAGCGGTTTTGCGCCATCACCATTTACCGTAGAGTCAGAGTCAGAGTCCGAGGTGGATTCTAAAGAGAAGTTGACAGGAGTGCTTCCACTTCTTGGTGCCTTCTTCTTAACTGAATTAGGAGCGTTGGTTTTGCGCTTTGAAGGTGCAGTTAACCACTTGGGAGGGGTCTGCCACGGGGTGGCAAGCACAGAGGCCGAAGGCTTGTCAGAAGCTGATGCATTCACTAGTTGGGTCCTAGGGTCCTTTTGAGTTGAGCCAGCTGCCGACAACATCGCATGCCTATAACGTCTTGAATCCGATTGAGAATGTGAGTTGTCAACCATAAGATGCCCAACAGGCAATGTAAGCCTTTTTTAACACTCTATACTTAGAGATCGCGGTAGGATACTTTTAGCCGACACTGAACGAAACAGCGTCCAAAGAACACTAGAAGAGTGCTGATAATGCACACTAAAAATACAGATTTTTCAATGTATTTATTTGTTGTTGAAAAAAAAGAAAGAAAATTTGACTTTTTTTAAAAAAGAATTTGAAGTTGCCGACACAAATTCCGAATTCCGAATGCAAAAATACAAGTGACTGGAAAAAGGTATGTTTTGTTTGATCATAAGTTGTGTTTTTTTTATTAACACATTGTATTTAAAATAAAGAGCTGGATTGACTGGAAAGCGACCGTCAAAAAGAAGTTGGCGGAGAACCGTCGTGAGACTGTTGCAACAGCCGGCGGTCCATTTGCTCAAAATGTTTTAACGCCTTTTGAGGAGGAGATTGCGGTTTTATGCTCCTTGTGCAAAGCCGTAGATGAAATAGAGGGCGCCAACATTTTCGGACATGTTGCTTCTACAAGCCAAGCAAATGAAAATGAAGTTGACAGCACTGAGAGCGACTCACCTCCTAAAAAAAAACAAAAAGTAGATAAAGAGGATGTCGGCAGTTTGTGTGCAACAGAAAAGGAAATTTTAAATAGATAGAATTACCGACAGCTTAGAAAAAATGAATTCCCAAAAAGAGGCAACTGATAGTGCATTAAAACAACACTTTGAAAAAATGGAAAATATTGCTGAGCAAACACTAAATGCATTAAATAAGTTAGCTAACAAATAATTACCCATATAAAAATTTTTTATTAGTGTTAAAATAAAAAGATCTCGTAATAAGCTTCATTAATTATTTTATTTTTAACTTTAGATTAAGACAACTTAGAAAATAAAAACAGAGAATAAAGTAATCGTTTAAATGATATATTTTGTTTTAATGCTTTTAATGAAAAGTTCTTGTAATTTCGTCTCTTTTGTCGGCAGCAACACCAACAATCGGAAACTCATCATGGTTTTCCTCAGAAACGTCTATGACAACGTTATCTTCACTAAAGCTGGAGTATTGAGTGCAACAAATGTTGTGAAGAGCGCAGCATACATTCATAATTTTAACAACGAACTCTGGCTTATATTGAAGAGTACCTTGCAAACAACGAAATCGGCTCTTTATAGGCCTGTTGTCACATACACCGACCGTAAACCGAATTCGAAACCGAAACAAAAATATCGATTGCACAAAGAATTGACCAGCGTTAAGTTATCTGCGTTTGTAGAAAACAGGTGATCGTCGGTTAACAGCAACCGAATAAAGTCAAAAGTATTTGTTTTGGTTTCAGTTGCTAATGTACTGAATTCGATTACTATTGCTAGCAACTGAAAAATACCGATGTTTCGGTTGCAGTTTCTATCGCAGTCGCAAATGTACTGAATTCGGTTTCGGTTTCGGTTTCGGTTTACAGTGTATGTGACAACAGGCCTTAACACGCCTATGGTTCGCTCAACAACATTTCGAGCTGCCGTATGCTTTTTATTGATGTGTTAACATCTATAGCCACGGGTACACGTTTCTTCCATTTGATATTACATGCAAACAATGCAGCGTGCAGCTCTGCTAAAAGGGTAAATTCTGCGTGCCGAACTGTAACGGGCTCGAACTACGAACAAATTTAGCGTGCACTCGTGGACCGACTGCAAAATTTCATATACATATTCCTCTGAGTATGATTGTATTGGTGTAGCGGCAGAGAATAACTGTAAAATACAAAGTCTTGCTAACAATGTGTCCAAGTTTGTAGGGTAGTATAACTTAATATGAACTTTGTGCAATTGAATAGCAAAACTTGAGATTCTTTAATATAATTTCAATTTTACATGTTTGTTTATATTCTAGTATTGTTTATTGTTTATATTCTAGCATAAACAATATATATATTAAAATCAAATATTAGAGTTTTTATTGACAATTATTGAATATTGGTTCAAGGGGTATTTACTCTTTGTGCAGCTTGTGCGTCTCAGCTACGGCAAGCCAGCACGTTGTTGTTTTGTTCAGTTTCCCTTTGCGTTCAGCGGCCCGTCGATTAAATGCGTTTGAAACATATATGACCTATGCAAAAATACCCTTTGTACCAATATTAAATAATTTTCAATGAACACTCTAACACTTACATAATTATATGCAAGTTCTTTTATTGGATATGAATACCAAACCTTATTGCTGGAATATAAATAAACATGTAGAATAGAAATAATATTAAAGCTCTCACGTTAAGCTGTAGAATTGCACAAAGTTCATATATGTAAGTCGATCCCGCCCTTCCATAATAGAAAGCAGCGGGTATATTCCAATAAGACCCCTTTTACACGATGAACTTTTTGCTTCTGCTGCATTCGTTTGTGGGCAAAGGGGGTAGTGGTGAAACAGCTTCAAGCAATGCTTCATGACATTGGTAGCAATGATTCAATTTTCTCATTTTGCTTTGCCCTATTCTGATTACATGTAAACACAGAGTTGCACAGTGTTCGATGTGAATATTAAAATTATCGATACGAAATATCGCACATGCAACTATTGCCGCAATTAGTAAATACGTTGTTCATTATTGTGGTTTAAAATTATTAATTAAAATGTTTTGGACAAGAGAGTTGATTGAACTGCTGTTAAGTCAATATGAGCAGCACGAACATTTATATAATGTTCAGAGCGATATTTATAAGGACAGGGTAAAGCGCTCCAGCAGTTTGCATTCAATTTGCGAAACGTTGAAGGTGAAAGAGCCCAAAATCCAATGCCTCAACCGCCATACCTGACGCACTCAAAAGTTCTTTTGCTAAATCCATTTTATTTACTTGTTTCTCTCTCAATCAATAATCATTTGTTAACAAATAAAACAATCGATGGCAACGATTAATGTTTATCGACCATAAATTTAAACCAGAGTTGCATTTACACAGATAACTGCATAAAAAGCCTCATGAAATAAAAATTATACTAATAAAAGGGAATCTAAATTCAATAAACTATTCTTTTCTTTTTTATGCTAATATAAAGAAACCAAACAGGTACAAGCAGCTGTTAACACATCGCTCGTGAGTTCTAACACTCATTAGTTTTTTATATATATGCTCCATTGAAGCATATTGACGATTTCTGTATGGTGTCATACAAAATGGTTCCAAAGGATAGCCTGAGTCAGCCAATATCCAACTATTTTCTTGGCAGGTAGATCGGTAAAATTCCCTTTAATTTAGCAAGACGTTCTCTTTCTCTTGCTGCTAATATAAGTAAGTGCTGCCGGCATGTTTAATAGCTTATTTAAATAAACGCACTTTTTATTTTTTTGTTTGATTTACTCAATCAGCTGTTTATCTCGATAAAAAATTGGTATCGAAATTGAGTATAAGAAGAATATAAGTCGATTGAAATCTGGGAATGCAACCATCGAAATGCGAATCCATTTCGATTCCGTCTCGACTCGAAATGTAGAACAGGCCTGAATGTATAGTAAACATTAATTGATTTTCAACTTCATATGCTTTGACAACAGACAGAACAAACAAGCGCTTGTTAGTCAAAATTATTCGAAGGATTTTTAAAGCTCACAATGGGCGTTTGGCAAAATAAAAAACTATATGTTAACTAGTATATGATAAAAAAATACAAATTATTCTTTAAATAAAGCTAAAGCTCTATAAATTTGCCCAAATGTTCGTAAGGTAGGTATGAATTTTTGAAAAACATTTGACTTTAACCTTGCTGATTCGGTTTGCTAAAATACAATACTATTAAACAGAACGTAAATACGTTTGTTAGCATAAAACTAAAAATACACACATTTCTATCGAAAATTATATATTTAATTCCGAAGGTAGAGAACACAACTTTTTTTGACACCCTTCAATCTAGAGACTTGAAACTTTCCAAATATCTTTAACTAGGGCGGGCACAGATGAAGTATCAGAATTAGGTTTCAACAGTGGGCTGGCAAATCGATAAATTTGACTGCTGAAAATCGACTAATCCTTATTTTTCCCACACCCATATAGGTAGAGTTAGAAAATGGTAAGGAGATAATAATAATATTAATTAAATAAATATTTTAATTCAATTTCAAGATCAATATTATACAATTATACGCCTTCTCACATTTAGCTCAAGATACTTTTTTGTTTTTAAGGAACCGAAAGTATTTGAGCTTGTAGAACTGATTTAAAATTAAATTGATAAAGGTTTTTGTTCCATATTTTGACAAAAAAACAAGTAGAAACGTTGCAGTCGGAAGCAACCAACTATCTTCCTTCAAAATTTGGTTCCTCCAGCTCAAAGTTTGTTTAAGGTGTGGGATGAAAGGCTGCGGTAGTAGGGTTGGGATGTGAATAGTTCTCTTCTTCGTGGAGAGGTGATAGCGTAACCAATGAGGTTCTACTGAAGTGCGATTATTGCTAGTTTTAAACTTTAACCTAATTGCTATCTTCGAATAAAACTTGATGACTCTAGCTCAACGTTTGTAAAAGGTGGTGGAAGGGGGGCTGGGGGCGGTATGGGTGGGCGTGCATCCAAATTTAGTATGCAGATCTTTGCGGGTCGCGAAATGCTATCCTCCTACCAAATTTGGTGACTCTAGCTTAAAGTGGAAACGGAGATGGATGGGTGGCTGGGGATGGTATGGGGAGAAGCGTGGTACCCAAATTTTTGCTGAATATCTATGGATGTCGTCGATTGCTATTTTCCACCAAAGTTTTGTGACTCTAGCTTATAAACTGTAAAAGATATGAGGAGTTCCGATTTAAAAATGGGGTGTGCGTAGTTCGGTTACATGGGGCGTATTTTGTGGGATGTCACCATCTTGCACTTGATATGTGGAATTATTTGTGTTTTAGCAATTCGCTCTACTACATTGTCCGACGTAGACATGGAACAAAATATTTTCAAAGTTTCAAGTAACTACCTTAAGGGAGCTCAATAAACAGACGGTCAGACGAAAAGAAAGCACAACCGACAACGCGCAAACCTCATTAGAAAGTAAGCCTAGCTCTGGGTATAACGAATATAAAGAGTGTATTGTCCTATAACAAATATAAAGACCATGAAATAAGTAAAACTGTAATAGTTATTTAGTGTAAATGCATGTTACAGACGGAAGGAAGCATATCCGACCCCATAAAGTAAATATATTCTTGATAAGTATCAAGATCAGTATCAGTACCATTAATCTGTATGAACGCGCTGATCTTAAAGACAATAATAGCTAGACCCTCAAGATTTTGAACATAAGCTCTCCTAAACCAGAAGCAGCTGTAGAATGTTTTAAATGTCGTTGACTCTTCCGGTTTCCAATGTATTTACACATTGAACATTGAAAATTTTGAAACTAAAAATAAAGATCATCTGTAAAGTTTGCATCAAAATCGGTTGAGAAACACCAGATATATCGAAGTTTAAAGTTATTGCATTCACTTTCTGTTTACGCATGCACAAAAATCATAACTTTAAAGAACACCAGATATATCGAAGTTTAAAGTTATTGCATTCACTTTTGTTTACGCATGCACAAACAACATAACTTTAAAGAATGGCTGTACGCATATGTCTAGGATGCAGAGTATCTTCTAGTAAGGTTTTTCAAATTCTAGAATTCTTACTTGATTTTAAATTGGTTTACCCACCTTGAAAAGAACACCCAATGGAGCACCGCGTACTAGCAGACAGTAAAATAGCTCCCTGCATTTGGCATGAATGTCGCGCACAATGACACTCTGGTTGCTTAATTGGAGGCCCACATAGGCTTCACCACTCTCACAGACATGCGGCAGCAGCTCGGCGATGCATAGCAGCATGTTGCAAATATCCACCAAATGCACCTGCGATCTGGCAGCGCTGGTGACAATCTGCGTGTACCGCAAGGTCAAAACACTGAGGGTCTCGTTAAGCATTCCAGCAAAGATTTTTTGTGCCATCTTTGGGGGCACAGAGTTCCAGAGATCTGTTTTGGTACCGAGCATATAGTGCCACCACATTTGCACTGTATACGAGCCTCGTTCCGATTCGAAGAATGACTGAGTGTCCTCCCAATGCAAGCAGTCTGCATCCTGGATAATATATAACAACAGCAGACGACAGTGTAGATCCAAAAGACGTTCCGCCAAAGCCTCGGACATCTGCGAGTATTGTTTGAAGCTTAATTTCAATGCACCACCCTTCTCATCGCCCTTGGGCGGGCAGACTGTTGTCGTGGCTGCCTGCATATAGACACTTAATGAGTTTTTAACTAACGCCGCAGCGCCAATCGTGGCTGTTAGCACGGATAGATCCGCGTGATCCAATGACTCCTGCGACAGCCGATGCACGTGCTCCAATAAAAGATCTGCTGACTTGGTCACCAAACTAACGAACTTATCCGGATCAGAGGTTTTAACAGTTACGCTATTCTGCAGCAGATAGTTAGGAATTTATTGGCGAATAAAAGTATATTTATTTACTTACATAATCACCCTCGATTAGCTCTTTTTCGGTATGCAACAAGCCAGAATGTTTGCGATATGAAGCATAGTATTCATCCTCCCACCTAACAAAAAATTTATCTGTGTCAAAATAAAATTCAAGTCATTACTTTAGAACATACTAGTGCCTACCAGCGTATTAGTTTTATCGATGCAAACGATGCATAGCGTGGAAAGTCGAGCTTACCACCCACAACTCCTGCGCATATGGGCTCTTGCAGAACACGCTGGTGCGTCTGTTTCAAAAGGGGGGAAAAAACAAACATAAGATTGTTTTAACGTGGTTCTTTTTTTAAAATGTATTTTCCTAGCATGACGGTCGTTCTGCATTTGGCACCTGGTAAAACTCCAAATCACGTTGAAGCAAAATGGGCACGCGGTCCATTAAATTTCCTTCCTCAAGCACCTCCATTTTGTCGGTTAATTTTTTCAACTGCTACTTCAAAACTTTAAAGCCAACAATAATATGCCATCGAACAAACCGAGTTGGATTTGTGGTTGCTAGGACAACAAGGTTTTGAAGGCTATTGTATTAATAGCTCGACTAGGAGATACTCTTAACCAAAGACACGGGCGACTCAATTTATATGGGCGGACAAAATTCCTAAAATCGTATGTTTGAAAAATAATCTAGGGTCATTTCTATTGTTTTTTTGTGTAAAGTTGTGACTTTTTGCCATTTGTGAGAAAAATGTGCTGTAACAATTTTAATTTGTGTTAAAAAAAAAAAAATGATACAATTTATTGTTAAAAGCTTTGTCATAAGCTTTTATAATGTGGAAACTATTTAATCTTCTTTTATTGAACATCTTCCATAAAAATTGTATGGGAGCTAGATATAGCAGATGCTGATGTTAACAGTACTCGATGCAACGAGATTTTATCCATATAGAGGGTCCAAACCAACAAGATTTTATACTTATAGAGGGTTCAAACAGCTATATTCCAACCAACCTAACATTTCTGGAATCTGGCGATTTTACTTTCTTGGTGGAATTGTGTTGACTAAAGTTTGTCCGTCTAATTGCTGGCATTTTCAAATGATTCCTATTTGGTCTCGGCACGGATTTTTAAATGAACCGACTTTTCCAATTATAAATTTATTTTAGTTCCGCACACATTAAACTTGCTTGACTGAATGTTAAAATTTCTAACTACAGTTTACTATCTCGAAAAATAGTTTAAAAAGTCCAACTGACACAGCATTCAAAAGAAACTGTTCACGTAAGCAAAACAGTTAAAAATATCCTATTACCGCGCAATTTTTTAAATTTTATCTTTTACGAGGTCCTTTTCCTGACAATAACAAACAAAACAAACAAAAAAAATAAAAAAAAAGCTTTTGTCTTTTGTTGGTGACGGTTGTGTTTTTGAGTGCTCTCAATAATATATTGTTTTGTGTGTTTACGGAGTTTTAATTGGTTTTATTTGGTAAACAATTCTGGCAGTGATCGCAAATATACGTTACATATTTGTTTCTGTGCATCAATTGATTGTCGACTTGAATCTCATTATACTCGATACCGAAGGTAAAGAGTATATTGGGTTTGTGCAATGTCCGTCATGGTGTCTGTCCGTCTGTCCGTCTGACCGTCTGTCCGTCCGTATGTTCGCAACTTTTTTCCACACCCTTCAAGTTAGAGACTTCAAACTTTGCAAATCTCTTTATCTATGGCATAGTAAATTAAAGTGTCAAGATTAGAGTTCTACGATAACTAGGGGGCTGGCAAATCGATAACCTCGATAACGCGAAATCGATAGATCCAGCTATTTCGCAAGCCCTTACAGCTAGAACTACCAAATTTGGGGAGAAAATTGCTATTTATAATTCCCAAAAAACTGCATCAAAAATTTTGGAGCCACGCCCACCCATACCGCCCCCAGCCCCCCGCAGTTTAACACTAAAAATGCCCATATCTTCTGCAGTTTTTGAGCTAGACCCACCAAATTTGGTACCAAGATAGGTGTTAACGATAAAAACTTTGGATGCCACGCCCATCTATACTGCCCTATCCGCCCTCAACCACCCCAACGCTTCGCTAAAAACGGTAGTGCGTGTATCTTCCATAGTGTTTGAGCTAGAGTCACAAAATTTGGTAGGTAGATAGCTGGTAACGACCCCCCAAAAACTGCATCAAAGTTTTGGAGCCCCACCCACCCATTCCGCCCCCAGCCCCCCCGCAGTTTAAAAACAGAAATGCTTATTTCTTTTACAGTTTTTGAGTTAGAGCCACCAAATTTTGTGCCAAAATAGGTGATTATAGCCCCAAAATAAATGCATAAAAACTTTGGATGCCACGCCAATCCATACTGACCAAGCTGCCCCAAACCGCCCCAATGCTTCACTAAAAACTGGAATGCGTGTATTTTCCAAAGCGTTAAGGCTAGAGTCACCAAATTTGGTAGGAAGATAGCTAATAACAATCCCCAAAAACTGCATGAAAGTTTTGGAGCCACGCCCCTCCTGATCCCGAGCCCCCTTCATTTTGAAATCAAAAACGCCTATATTTTCCAAATTTTTTGGTGCCAAGATAGGTGATGAAGAAACCCAAAAAAAAATGGATGGCGCCCCCCACCCATACCGCCCCCAGCCCCCCTTCCACCATATTCTACTAACTTTGAGCTAGAGCCACCAAATTTGGTATGAGGATAGCAATTAACATCACAAATATATCTGAAGCAAAACTTTGACGCCACGCCCCCCCATACCAGCCCCCAGCACCCAGCCCCCCTTCTACCAAATTCTACTTTGAGCTAGAGTCACCAAATTCGGTTTGAGAATAGCTTTTGACATCATAAATAGATCTGCAGCAAAAGTTTGGATGCCACGCCCCCCCTTACCAACCCCATCCCCCCTTCCACCAAATTTTACTATTTTTGAGCTAGAGTCACCAAATTTGGTATGAGGATAGCAATTGACATCATACACAGATCTTCAGCTAAAATTTTGATGCCACGCCCCCCCCTCCCCATTCCTCCCCAAGCCTACCATCCACCATATTCTTCTAACTTTGAGCTAGAATCACCAAATTTGGAAGGAAGATAGCTTTTTGGCATCCCCATCTGCACCAGACAATCTTTGAGGCAGCATACACCCCTGCAGCAGCATACACCCCTGCCGTATCCACACACCATTGCAATCAGCTCTCTTTTAATCTGTTTTACTACTGGTATCGAGTATACCGCAGTCGGGTGCGTCCGACTGCAACGTTTCTACTTGTTTTAATTTGCAGTAGAACTTACGCTGCAGTGCTTTGAAATATACAAAACAAACGTATATACATGCATATATTTGCTCTTGCAATACTCTGTGTGGTGTTGCTTTGTCTACTAACACCAAACAGCTTGTCTATTTTTCTTGCTCTTGCTTGCCAGCATAAGTCCTCTCCCGCTTTCGTCCGCTTTTATCAGACGTACGTGCGGTTAAATCTGCTAGCGCGCTCACGCTCTCTCGCTTGAGCGCTCTTTTTGATTTTTACCGTTTCTATAGTGCTCATTGCTTAGGCACTTTCTTACTTCATTCTAGCACCCTACTTTTTGTTTGATAAAGCATATCAACTGTTCTAGGTAATTTTTATTATTTATTAAATTATTATCAATATCCTTGTTTGCTGCAATTCAAATTGCAAATTGGTTGGGTCAAACAACCAAGACTTTATTCTATGTAGATTATGTGATAACATGATCCATATGAAATGTTCTGGCTTTACTGCCAAAATTAGACTCTGTTTACTCGCAAACACTGGCCTGAAATGTTACGGTGAGCCCTGCAGAGAAATGGTGAATGAATATTCCAAGTTCATAAGGCAGACTCACGTAGGCGTTAAAGCTATGCATGTTGCGTTTAACAACTTGCATGTATCTTTCAAAAAGCTAGAGTCGAATTTTAAAAATGGCAGGGTAATGGTAGAATCTCCGAAGCGAAAAAAGACTTCGGATTGTAATTCGCTCAGAGCTCCACCTGCCCAACCCATCAAACCTCTTCTGATTCCCCTTTATAAATCCTCCAATGGGCACATTAACAAGCCCATTGATGTTATTTAACTCGCCTGCTCGAAACCCCGATATTAACACAGTCAATGAATCTACTCCCAATCCTATTAATGGACCCTCATTATCAACAGCATGCGTGCCTATTAATTCTACTATAGGTACACTTGGGGCCCCAAACCTCTTGTTGTTGTGCCTATCTACAAATATATATTCGTGTCTAGGCTAGCATCCGACACTTCGTTGGATGATGTGAGTGCCTATGTTAAAAGTAAAATTGACTCCCCGTTTATTAATGTTGAAAAGTTTAAGTTTAAATATGCCCGGAGCATATCTTCCTTCAAGTTGAGTGTTCCGCTCGAACTTTTCGCAACAATTTGTTCTGGCCACCAAAGATCGTGGTAAAGGAGTATGTTAACAGGCGAAACAATGTTAATAATGGTATAAGAATCAGTAGTGCACCGCCTTTTATCAATCCTGTTGCCTCAACTTCGGCGGCAAAATACTAATAAAAGTAGTTAGTTTGGCCAATCAAAATGTTCGGGGCCTTAACACTAAACTTTCTAAATTTTATGTAAACAGCTTATCCTTTGATTCACAGATAGTTGCACTCACAGAAACCTGGTTAAAACCTAATATACCTGATTATTCCGTTTTGCCTAATAAGTATAACTTGTACAGATGCGATCGCACCACCCGCAAGGGGGGCGGTGTTCTCATAGCTGTTGACTCTTGTATTTCCTCTGAACAGATTCATTCTCATGATCATCCGGGTATAGAGTTTCTGTGTGTTAAAATATTATGTAGCGGCCGCTCATTGTATATTACTTGCTCATATATTCCTCCCCATTCTGATAATAACATTTACATATCCCATCTGAATGCCCTGCAACTTGTTGCGTCGTTGTTGACGGATATGGATCAACTTATAGTGGTTGGTGATTTTAATTTGCCACATGTTGTATGGTCTGTGAATGACACATCTTCAGCGCAATCACCGGCCACTTCTGATGATTTTATCGATGGCCTTTTAGAGTTAGGCCTATCACAAGTTAACGGGGTGCATAACAGTAGTAATAAAATGTTAGATTTGATATTTGTTTCTGATTCTGATTGTAGTAATGTTAGTAGAGTGTTCCCTCTAGTGCTTCCTGAAAATACCTACCATCCAACTTTAGAACTTTCCTTTGAATCTATTAACCTTAGACCAGCATCTAACAATTCTTTAAAGACCCGTAAAATTAACTTTACTAAATTGAATGACCTTCTTCAGCATACTAATTGGTCTCACCTTTATTCTTGTAGTGATATAGAAACTGCCATCACCATTTTTTACAAGACCTTGAATTCGCATTTGGATATCTGTGTTCCCCTCACTGTTCCTTCAAGTGAAAATAAACCACCTTGGTTTACGAGGGAACTATCAAAATTAAAAAACGTGAAGATAAGATCCTATAACAAATTTAAAAAATCTGGAGATAGAATGGATTTGTCCTCGTATATAAAAGCAAAGTCTAATTTTATTTCTGTAAACACTTTTTGTTATAACAATTATCTCAATCGTTGCAGATCAAACTTTTCCCGCGATCCGAAACAGTTTTATAAATTTGTTAACTTAAAACGTAAATCTTCATGCTTGCCATCCTCGGTTTACCTTGATAATACAAAAGCAAGTTCCAATCAAGCAGTGGCTGATCTACATATTTGCTGAGTATTTTCAATCAGTATACTCATCGAGATTATATAGTTGCAATAATTGCTATCCTCTTCAAGTGCAAACGTCAAATTGCATATATGTCCCAGTTATAACTGAGTGTACGCTGCTAAGTGACCGTAACTCTATCAAACCAGGCTTCTTGCCTGGTCCGGATGGAGTGCCAGGTTGTATACTTAGATACTGTGCGGATTCACTTTGTAAACCTTTACATATATTATTTAACTTATCGGTTGACTCAGCTGTGTTTCCTGGTATATGGAAAGAATCTTTTATTATTCCACTTCATAAAAATTCTTCTAAGTCTAACGTTAAAAACTATAGGGGTATATCCAAGTTGTCTGCCATTCCGAAAGTCTTTGAAAAAATTATATGCTCTCAATTGCAGCACTTATGTAGTTCAATTTTATCCCCATATCAAAACGGTTTTGTTAGGCGAAGATCTACTACCACCAACCTTCTTGAATTTACCTCAATTGTTATCAAAGGGTTTCAGGCTAAAATGCAAACTGACGTCTTTTATACAGATTTTAGTAAGGCATTTGATTCTGTAAGTCATTCTTTGCTGCTCGAAAAATTAAATATTATTTGATTTCCAGCGAAACTCTTGTCGTGGCTTTCTGAGTACTTGTGTGGCCGAACACAAAAAGTGGTTTTTAAATCTTCTGTATCCAAATCTATTTTTGTTACCTCTGGTGTCCCTCAGGGGAGTCACCTAGGACCAAAGCTATTGAATCTCTTTATTAACGATCTTCCTGCTGTTATTACTTATTCTCGTGTATTTATGTTTGCTGATGATGTAAAGCTATGTTTCACCTTTAATGATGATTCTCTATGTAACTTACTACAGTCGGACTTGGGTGCACTGTCGGCTTGGTGCCGTTATACTAAATTTACTAATAAATTTAAATTGTTCAAAATGTATAATCATGACTTTTTGTAGAGGTACCCTTCATACTGGTCACTACGTGCTTGATGCTTCACCACTTGTCCGCGTTACTCAAATTAAAAATTTAGGCATCATTCTTGACAGCAAATTAAAATTTGATTCTCACATATCGTCGATGGTCAATAAGGCCATAGACGTTCTTGGCTTCATCAAGCGGTGGTCAAAAGAGTTTAATGATCCCTACACCACTAAAACGCTATATACATCCCTAATACGTCCCATCCTGGAGTATGGATCTTGTGTGTGGTCCTCGCAATACGGGATTCACCAGGATAGAATTGAATCTGTGCAGAGGAAATTTCTTCTGTTTGCGCTTAGATGTTTTTTAACTGGGTTCCTGGAATAGATCTACCTACCTATTCAAGTGGACTTCTTTTAATAAATCTTCCTTAACTGTTGAACCGTAGAATTATGCATGGTGTAGTATTCATCACTTATCTACTTAATGGTGAAATCGACTCATCAGTTCTTCTAAGTCGAATAAAATTAAATGTTCCCATTAGATCCACACGTATCTTTTTACCCCTTAGCCTCGATCGTTGCTCAAGCAACTATTTAATTTATGAAAAAAGCTTTATTCTCTTGTCTCTCTGGAGACCTCGACTCCAGTACTAAAACGATCTATCCTTTCTGCCTTATCTAATCGTTACAACTAATCACTAATATACCACTGGTCTGATTGGGTTTTTCTGGGTTTTTCCCAATCCACGCAACAAATGTTGGGCCACCTATTTTCTTGTAGAATTTCTTTACTTTACTTTACTTTAAACTTAATTATTTTTATTATAATTATTTTAAATTAATTTTATTTTCATGTCAGCTGCTCATAATGCACAATAATTAAATAAATAAATAAATAAAAATAACAACAAAACAAGAAGAAACGTTGCAGTCGGACGGACCCGACTGCGGTATACTCGATACCAGTAGTAAAACAGATTAAAAGAGACCTGATTGCAATGGGGTGCGGATGCGGCAGGGTGTACGCTGCATCAAAGACCGTCTGGTGCAGATGGGGATGCCAAAAAGCTATCTTCCTTCCAAATTTGGTGACTCTAGCTCAAAGTTTGTTAAAGGTAGGGGTTGGGGGCGGTATAGGGGCGTGGCATCAAAATGTTTGCTGCAGATCATGTCAAATTTGGTGAGTGTAGCTCAAAAATAGTAAAATTTGGTGGAAGAGGGGCTGGGGGTGGTAAGGGGGGGCGTGGCATCCAAAGTTCTTTAGCAAATCTATTTATTATGTCAATTGCTATCCTCATACCAAATTTGGTGACTCTAGCTCAAAGTTAGTAGAATATGATGGAAAGGAAATACACGCCTTTCCGGTTTTAGTGAAGCATTGGGGCTGTTTGGGGCAGCTTGGGCAGTATGGATTGGAGTGGCATTCAAAGTTTTTATGCATTTTTTTGGAGGTTGTAATCACCTATCTTGACACAAATTTTGGCGGCTATAGCTCAAAAACTGTCAAAGATATAAGCATTTCTGTTTTTAAACTGTGGGGGGCTGGGGGCGGAATGGGTGGGTTGGGCTCAAAAACTTTTATGCAGTTTTTGGGGGGTCGTTACCAGTTATCTACCTACCGAGTTATGTGACTCTAGCTCAAACACTATGGAAGATACACGCATTACCGTTTTAAGCGAAGCGTTGGGACGGTTGAGGGCTGCTAGGGCAGTTTAGATTGGCGTGGCATCCATTTTATGAATTTGGTTGGGGATCGTCAACACCTAGCTTGGCACCAAATTTGATGGCTCTAGCTCAAAAACTGTAGAAGATATGGGCATTTTCGGTGTTAAACTGTGGGTGGCTGGGGGCGTTATGGGTGGGCGTGGCTCCAAAATTTTTGATGCAGTTTTTTGGAGATTGTTATTCGCTATTTTCTCCCCAAATTTGGTAGTTCTAGCTACAAGGGCTTGCGAAATAGCTGGGTCTCTCGATTTTGCTTTTTATAGCTTATCGATTTGCCAGCCCCCTAGTTGTCGCAGAACTCCAATCTTAACACTTTAATTTACTATGTCATAGATAAAGACATTTGCAAAGTTTCAAGTCTCTAGCTTAAAGGGTATGGAAAAAAGTTGCGTTCATACAGACGGACAGACACCATGACGGACATTGCACAAACCCAATATACTCTTTACCTTCGGTATCGAGTATAAAAATGTGAAAACGAGTTCCCAAAAAAAAAAAACAACTGGAAATATATAATAGCCAAGTCTTATTTTATTTCTTTAAAACTTTTTGTAATAACAATTATCTGAATCGTAGCAGATTAAACTTTTCAGGTGATCCAAACCGGTTTAATAATTTTGTTTACACAAAACGTAAATCTTCATGCTTGCCATCCACGGTTTACCTTGCTAATACAAATGCAAATTCCGATCAGGCCGTGGCTGATCTCTTTGCTGAGTATTTTCACTCAGTAAACTAATCGAGTTTACAGAGTTGCAGTATTATTTTCAAGTTCAAACGTCAAATTGCATTTACGTCCCAGTTCTTGCTGAGTGTGCACTGGTTGGTGACCATAACTCTATCAAACCAGGCTTATGTCTGGTCCAGATGGAGTGCCAGATTCTATAATTAGATATTGTGCGGATTCACTTTGTAAACCCCAACATAAATTGTTTAACTTATCGGTTGACTTTGCTTTGTTTCCTGGTAAACATAAAAATTCTTTGAAGTCTAACTTTAAAAACTAGAGTGGTATATCCAAGTTGTCTGCCATTTGGAAAGTCTTTGAAAAAATTATATACTTTCAATTACAGCACTTGTGAAGTTCAATTTTGTCTCCTTACCAACACGGTTTTGTAAGGCGAAGATCTACTACCACCAACCTTCTTGAATTCACCTCGCTTGTTATCAAAGGGTTTCGGGCCAAAATGCAAACTGACTTGGTTTATACAAATTTTAGTAAGTCATTTGATTCTGTAAGTCATTCTTTGTTGCATCAAAAGTTAAATATTATTGGATTTCCAGCAAAACTCTTGTCGTGACCTTTTGAGTAACATTGTGGTCGAGCACAAAAAGTAATTTTTAAAACTTCAGTATCTAAATCTATTTTTGTTACCTTTGGTGTTCCCCAGGGGAGTCACCTAGGACCATTGCTATTCAACCAATTTATTAACGATCCTCCTGCTGTTATTACTCACTGTCGTGTTTATATGTTTGCTGATGATGAGAAGCTATGTTTCACCTATAATGATGATTCTCGATATAACTCTGCGAGCACTTTGCCACTACATTTTTAAAGATCCCTATTTATATAATAATTATATTGATGTGTTAACATCTATAGCCACGGGTACACGTTTCTTCCATTTGATAATACATGCAAACAAAGCAGCGTGCAGCTCTGCTAAAAGGGCGTGCCGAACTGTAACGGGCTCGAACTACGAACAAATTTAGCGTGCACTCGTGGACCGACTGCAAAATTTCATATACATATTCATCTGAGTATGACTGTATTGGTGTAGCGGCAGAGAATAACTGTAAAATACAAAGTCTTGCTAACGATGTGTCCAAGTTTATAGGGTAGTATAACTTAATATGAACTTTGTGCAATTGAATAGCAAAACTTGAGATTCTTTAATATAATTTCAATTTTACATGTTTGTTTATATTCTAGCATTGTTTATTGTTTATATTCTAGCATAAACAATATATATATTAAAATCAAATATTAGAGTTTTTATTGACAATTATTGAATATTGGTTCAAGGGGTATTTACTCTTTGTGCAGCTTGTGCGTCTCAGCTACGACAAGCCAGCACGTTGTTGTTTTGTTCAGTTTCCCTTTGCGTTCAGCGGCCCGTCGATTAAAGTGCGTTTGAAACATATATGACCTATGCAAAAATACCCTTTGTACCAATATTAAATAATTTTTAATGAACACTCTAACACTTACATAATTATATGCAAGTTCTTTTATTGGATATGAATACCAAACCTTATTGCTGGAATATAAATAAACATGTAGAATAGAAATAATATTAAAGCTCTCACGTTAAGCTGTAGAATTGCACAAAGTTCATATATGTAAGTCGATCCCGCCCTTCCATAATAGAAAGCAGCGGGTATATTCCAATACGACCCCTTTTACACGATGAACTTTTTGCTTCTGCTGCATTCGTTTGTTGGCAAAGGGGGCAGTGGTGAAACAGCTGCAAGCAATGCTTCATGACATTGGTAGCAATGATTCAATTTTCTCATTTTGCTTTGCCCTATTCCGATTACATGTAAACACAGAGTTGCACAGTGTTTGATGTGAATAATAAAATTATCGATACGAAATATCGCACATGCAACTATTGCCGCAATTAGTAAATACATTGTTCATTATTGTGGTTTAAAATTATTAATTAAAATGTTTTGGACAAGAGAGTTGATTGAACTGCTGTTAAGTCAATATGAGCAGCACGAACATTTATATAATGTTCGGAGCGATATTTATAAGGACAGGGTAAAGCGCTCCAGCAGTTTGCATTCAATTTGCGAAACGTTGAAGGTGAAAGAGCCCAAAATCCAATGCCTCAACCGCCATACCTGACGCACTCAAAAGTTCTTTTGCTAAATCCATTTTATTTACTTGTTTCTCTCTCAATCAATAATCATTTGTTAACAAATAAAACAATCGATGGCAACGATTAATGTTTATCGACCATAAATTTAAACCAGAGTTGCATTTACACAGATCACTGCATAAAAAGCCTCATGAAATAAAAATTATACTAATAAAAGGGAATCTAAATTCAATAAACTATTCTTTTCTTTTTTATGCTAATATAAAGAAACCAAACAGGTACAAGCAGCTGTTAACACATCGCTCGTGAGTTCTAACACTCATTAGTTTTTTTTTATTATTTTTTTTATTTTTATTTTATTTATTTATTTATTGTCAGCTATGAGCAGCTGACATGATAATAAAATTAATTTAAAATAATTATAATAAAAAAAATTAAGTTTAAAATAAAATTTAAAATTATATGTAGTTCTGAAAGTAAATTAAGGTTGAAACAATTATAAAGTTAACGTTAAAGCTCTGGGAAATTCAACAAGAAAATAAGTGGCCCAACATTTGTTGCGTGGATTGGGAAAAACCCAGAAAAACCCAATCAGACCAATGGTAGATTAGTGATTAGTGGTTACGATTAGGTAAGGCAGAAAGGATAGATCGTTTTAGTACTGGAGTCGAGTTCTCCAGAGAGACAAGAGAATAAAGTTTGTTATAGTCAGAACATAATACACGAAATGGTTCATGAATTAAATAGTTGCTCGAGCAACGATCGAGGCTGAGGGGTAAAAAGTTACGTGTGGATCTAATGGGAACATTTAATTTTATTCGACTTAGAAGAACTGATGAGTCGATATCACCATTAAGTAGATTAGTGACAAATACTACACCATGCATAATTCTACGGTTCAACAAGGAAGGAAGATTAATTAAAAGAAGTCTACTTGAATAGGGTGGTAGGTCTATTCCAGGAACCCAGTTAAAACATCTGAGCGCAAACAGAAGAAATTTCCTCTGCACAGATTCAATTCTATCCTGGTGAATCCCGTATTGCGGGGACCACACACAAGATCCATACTCCAGGATGGGACGTACTAGGGATGTATATAGCGTTTTAGTGGTGTAGGGGTCATCAAACTCTTTTGACCACCGCTTGATGAAGCCAAGAACGTTTATGGCCTTATTGACCATCGACGATATGTGAGAATCAAATTTTAATTTGCTATCAAGAATGATGCCTAAATCTTTAATTTCAAAAACGCGGCCAAGTGGTGAAGCATCAAGCACGTAGTGAGCAGTATGAGGGGTGCCTCTACAAAAAGTCATGATTTTACATTTTGAACAATTTAAATTAAGTAGGTTATAACGGCACCAAGCCGATAGTGCTCCCAAGTCCGACTGTAGTAAGTTACTAAGAGAATCATCATTATAGGTGAAACATAGCTTTACATCATCAGCAAACATAAAAACACGAGAATTAGTAATAACAGCAGGAAGATCGTTAATAAAGAGATTAAATAGCAATGGTCCTAAGTGACTCCCCTGAGGGACACCAGAGGTAACAAAAATAGATTTGGATACAGAAGATTTAAAAACTACTTTTTGTGTTCGGCCACACAAGTACTCAGATAGCCACGACAGGAGTTTTGCTGGAAATCCAATAATATTTAATTTTTGAAGCAACAAGGAATGACTAACAGAATCAAATGCCTTACTAAAATCTGTGTAAACGACGTCAGTTTGCATTTTGTCCTGAAACCCTTTGATAACTATTGAGGTAAACTCAAGAAGGTTGGTGGTAGTAGATCTTCGCCTAACAAAACCGTGTTGATAAGGGGATAAAATTGAACTACATAAGTGCTGCAATTGGGAGCAAATAATTTTTTCAAAGACTTTCGGAATGGCAGACAACTTTGATATACCCCTATAGTTTTTAACGTTACTCTTAGAACAACTTTTATGAAGTGGAATAATAAAAGATTCCTTCCATATACCAGGAAACACAGCGGAGTCAACCGATAAGTTAAACAATTTATGTAAAGGTTTACAAAGTGAATCCGCACAGTGTCTAAGTATGCAACCGGGCACTCCATCTGGACCAGGCAAGAAGCCTGGTTTGATAGAGTTAAGGTCACTTAGCAGCGTACACTCAGTTATTACTGGGACATATATACAATTTGAGGTTTGCACTTGAAAAGGATAGGAATTATTGCTACTATACAAGCTCGATGAGTATACTGATCGAAAATACTCCGCAAATAGATCAGCCACTGCTTGATTGGAGCTTGCTTTTGTATTATTAAGGTAAACCGAGGATGGCAAGCATGAAGATTTACGTTTAGAGTTTACAAATTTATAAAACTGTTTCGGATCGCGGGAAAAGTTTGATCTGCAACGATTGAGATAATTGTTATAACAAAAAGTGTTTACAGAAATAAAATTAGACTTTGCAATTATATACGAGGATAAATCAATAGTATTTCCAGATTTTTTAAATTTTTTATAGGATCTTGTTTTCGCGTTTTTTAATTTTGAAAGTTCCCTCGTAAACCAAGGTGGTTTATTTTCACTTGATGGAGCAGTGAGGGGAACACATATATCCAAATGCGAATTCAAAATCCTGTAAAAAATGGCAATGGCAGTTTCTATATCACTACAAGAATACAGTTGAGACCAATTAGTATGTTGAAGCAAATCATTCAATTTAGTAAAGTCAGTTTTACGGAAGCAACGTGTCTTTGAAGAATTGTTAGATGCTGGTCTAGGGTTAATAATTTCAATGGAAAGTTCTAAGGTTGGATGGCAGGTATCTTCGGGAATCACTAGAGGGTGTACTCTACTAACGTTACAACAATCTGAATCAGAAACAAATATCAAATCTAACATTTTATCACAACTGTTACGCACTCCGTTAACTTGTGTTAGGCCTAACTCTAAAAGGCCATCGATAAAATCATCAGAAGTGGCCGGTAATTGCGCTGAAGATGTGTCATTCAACGACCATACAACATGTGGCAAATTAAAATCACCAACCACTATAAGCTGATCCATATCCGTCAACAACGACGACACAAGCTGCAGGGCACCCAGATGTGATATATAAATGTTATTATCAGAATTAGGAGGGATATAAGAGCAAGTTATATATAGTGAGCGGCCTCTAAATAATATTTTAACACATATGAACTCAATATCTGGATGATCATTGGAGTGAATCTGTTCAGAGGAAAAAGAAGAATCAACGGCAATGAGCACCCCGCCCCCCTTTCGGGAGGTGCGATCGCATCTGTACAAGTTATACTTATTAGGCAAAACGGAATAATCAGATATATCAGGTTTTAACCAGGTTTCTGTAAATGCAACTATCTGTGAATCAAAAGATAAGCTGTTTACATAGAGATTAGAAAGTTTAGAGTTAAGGCCTCGAACATTTTGGTAGGCCAAGCTAACTACTTTTATTAGTTTTTTGCCGCCGTAGTTGCGGCAGCAGGATGGACAACCGGCGGTGCACTACTGATTCTTACGCCATTATTAACAGTGTTTCGCCTGTTAACATATTCCTTTACTACGAGCTTTGGTGGCCAGAACTTTTCAGAACAAATTGTTGTGAATAATTCGGGTGGAACACCTAACTTGAAGGAAGATATTCTACGGGCTTGTTTAAATTTAAACTTTTCCACAGTAATACGTGGGGAATCAATTTTACTTTTAACGTAGGCATTTACATCCTCCAATGAAGTATCGGAGGCAAGCCTTGACACGAATATGAACTTATTTACGGGCACCACAACAAGTGGCTTGTGGACCCGTGCTGTACCTAAAGTAGAATCAGTCGGCACACCGGCTGTTGAAACAGAGAGATTGGGCGTTATGTTGTTAGATTGAACGTTGTTAGTGTCTAGATTTCTAATTGGCGTGTTAAACAACATAAGCGGGCTAGCTGAAATAGCCGCTGGGGGATTAACGATAGGCACTAGAAGGGATTTAGCGGGCGGAACATTTGGGACACCAAGTGGGTTAGGACCCGAAGACTTTTTTCGCTTCGGAGATTCAGTTATCACCTTGCCATTTTTGAAGTTGGACTCAAGGTCTTTAAATGACATATGCAGGTTGTTGAATGCAACATGCATTGCCTTAAAGCCGGCATGAGTCTGCCTCATAAATTGGGAAGTTTCCTTCACCACCTCGTTGCATGGCTCACAGTACCATTTCAGGCCTGTGTCAGCCAGCAAGCAGTCCCTAATTTTGGCTGTGAAGCCAGCACATTTCATGTGTATCATGTTATCACACAATCTACACAAAATAAAATCTTGGTTGTTTGTTCCAACCAATTTGCAATTAGTACTGCAGCAAACCAGCATTATGAGTTTTTACAATAGAAAAATAAAATTACTTATTTAAAACAATTGATATGCAATATCAAAACGTAGGTAATGTGCAAATTTAAGAGTAAGACAGTTTCGAGGCAATGAGCGCGACAAAACGGTAAAAAGACAAGAGAGAGAGAGAGCTGAGCGCGTTGGCAAATGCAACGGCAAGTACACCGGATAAGAGCGGACGAAAGCTGCAGCAGACTGAATGCTGGGGAGCGAGAGCAAGAAAAATAAGCAAGGTGATTGTTGTTGGTGGACGAATACACAGATTAGACAAGAGCAGAAAAACGAATGTATATATGTACGTATGTTTTCTTTATTTTAAAGCAATGCAGCGTCAGTTCAGCTGCAAATTGAAAAGACTATTCAGTTTGCAATATTTTCTTATTCACACGTAAACATATACAAAGTATATCTGCGATCACTGATAGTATTAATTACCAAATAAAGCCGAAATACACACCGTAAACAACACAGGAAAATAATAAATTACTGAGAGCACTCAAAAACACAACCGTCACCAACGAAAGACAAACACAAAGACTGTATATAAATATATAATAATTATTTTATTATATAAATATACAGGGGTGCCACAGAAAACACTCGTGGAATTGACTTGGGGAGGAGTTACTTACCCGGTACCCGGCATGGTTCCCCCCGCCAAACCAGAACGGTGTAGTCGTTCTGGCTTTCCCCTTTAAATACCAACTACTCTGCCAATGCAGGTTTTATTCCTCTTGCAGCTATTTGACTCTAAATGTAAGAGTCTAAAACTATATTTTGCAAGTACGTGTGCATAAAAAATACATCAAGTGGAAATGTTGCACCGACGCAGCCGACTGCGGTATACTCGACCAGTAATAAAACCGATAAAAAAAGACCTGATTACAATGGGGTGCGGATATGGCAGGTGTGTACGCTGCCTGGAAAATTTTCAGATGCAGATAGGGAAGGCAAAAAGCTATCTTCCTTTCAAAGTTGGTGACTCTAGCTCAAAGTTAGCAAAGGTGAGGAAGAGTGGCTGGGGGTGTTAAGGGTGGTTGTGCATTCAAATTTTTGATGTAGGTCATTGTGTCAATTGCTTTTGTATTACCGATTTTGGTGACTCTAGCTCAAAGTTTGTAAAAGGTGGAGGAAGGGTGGCTGGGGGTGGTATGGGGGGAGGCATCCAAATTTTTGCTGCAGATCTTTGTGGCATGTCAATTGCTGTCCTCCTCCCAAATTTGGCGACTCTAGCTCAAAGTTAGCGTGGCACCAAACTTTTCGATGCAAACTTGGTAGTTTTAGCTGTAAGGGCGTGCGAAATAGCTGGGCTTATCGATTTTGAGTTATCGAATTTAGCGACTTGCCAGTCCCCTAGTTATCGTAGAACTCCAATGTTGACACTTTAATTTACTATGCCATAGATAAAGACATTTGCTAAGTTTCAAGTCTCAAGCTTCAGTCGTGGACACCACTACGCACATTGCACATACCCAATATACTCTTTATCTTCGGAATCGAGTGTAAATATGCACTTACTGTAAAACGTAGGTTTCGATTATAGTATGAAATTAATTTTAACAGTATTATAACCCTCGTAGAGAGCTTTCATTTGCGTATCTTTATCACACCAACGCGAGCAGCCTTATCTTGTTTGCATGTACATTTGTATGTATGTAAGTAATTGTCGTTCAATGGGCGATAAGCAATTTTGGTGCTGCCTCCACCTCGAATATTCAGCGACTTAGTTGATAACAAAGTGGCACAGGGAGCACAACGACAAGCAGCGATCTTAAGTGTACAATAATTTACAAATGTGAGTTCCTTTAATTTAAATTGTTGATCACCTGAGGTGCATTAAAAGCATTGAGTGTTGAAAGTCTACAATTTCGAGAAAACGTCTGAAGCCCAACTGCAAAAAGCAACACAAAAGCGCTTATCGGGGCGATACGGTAATCTCATCAGGTCTCTGCAATTTATTTATTCACAGAATGAGAGTGCAATTGAGACATTTGACGAAGCATTTTTCCATGAGCTGCGGGCAATTGCAGCAGATGCGAAGTGTTTCCTATTTGATTGACAATCCAGAGTACAGTTTTCTGAAGGATTTGGGCCTAGAGCGCGACAATCCGGGCGTATTTTCGGGCCATTGGCAGGGAAAAGGGCCAACCGTCACCAGCTATGATCCCGGCAGTGGTCAGGCCATAGCCAAAGTGTGTCAGGGTAACGTTCAGGACCTGCAACAGTCAATTCGCTTGGGCGTTGAGGCCTACAAGCAGTGGCGCCAAGTACCAGCTCCAATGCGTGGTGAGATTGTACGTCAAATTGGCAATGAGCTGCGCAAATACAAAGAGCCTCTGGGTAAGCTTGTCTCCCTAGAGGTTGGAAAGATTTACAGCGAGGGTCAAGGCGAGGTACAGGAGTTTATTGACATATGCGATTATGCGGTAGGATTGTCGCGCATATATGCCGGACAACTCATCAATTCGGAGCGTGTCGAACACACAATCTTAGAGGCGTGGCGTCCCTTGGGCCTGGTGGGCGTGATTTCGGCGTACAATTTTCCTAATGCTGTGTTCGGCTGGAACGCAGCTATTGCTCTAACAACTGGCAACAGTGTGATATGGAAGGGTGCACCCAGCACGCCGCTAGTCTCCGTCGCCACCACTCGAATAGTGGCCGAGGTGCTGCGACGCAACAATCTACCAGCTGTTGTAGGCCTCTGTCAGGGCGGTACCGATGTGGGTACTGCTCTCGTCGAGGATAAGCGCGTTAGCCTGTTGAGCTTTACGGGCAGTTGCAAGACAGGTTGTGAAGTGGGCGTGAAAGTGCAACGTCGCTTCGGCAAGGTCATCTTGGAGCTGGGTGGAAACAATGCGCTCATAGTCGACGCGTCGGCTAATATGAAAATGGCCTTAGATGCGGCGATCTTTGGCTGCATTGGCACTTCTGGTCAGCGCTGCACCACCACCAGGCGCATTATTGTGCACGAGCAGGTGCACGATAGCTTTGTGACTGCCTTGACTGCGAAGTATGCCCAGCTTTTGCCACGCATTGGTCACCAGTTGGAGGCACAAACGATTGTGGGACCCGTGCACACACAGCAAAATGTGGACAGCTACAAGGCGACTATAGAGGAAGCAAAGCTCCTGGCCGGTAGTGTGGCCTTTGGTGGACGCGTACTGTCGCGTGATGGATATTATGTTGAGCCTACAATTATCACTGGACTGTCGCATGATGCAAGCGTTGTGCTTCGTGAGACATTCGCACCAATTGTTTATGTGCTGAAAGCGCGCAGTTTGGAAGAAGCCATTGCCTGGAACAATGAGGTAGAGCAGGGTCTGTCCTCGTCTATTTTTACGGAAAACATCAGACATGCTTTTAAATGGATTGGTGTTCAGGGCTCCGATTGTGGTATTGTAAACATAAATACCACCACAAACGGTGCTGAGATAGGTGGCGCCTTTGGCGGTGAGAAAACCACTGGAGGTGGTCGCGAGTCAGGCTCGGATGCATGGAAACAGTACTGCAAACGAGCCACCATCACTGTAAATCACTCGGGTGAACTTGCCTGCGCCCAGGGAGTTGTCTTCAACATCAAATAATTTAAATTTAATTTCTACGAGCTTTTCATGATCCTGTTTATTTGAAATATTAAAATGTCAGAATATGCAATTATTTTAGTTCCTAGCAATGTAGCTATGTTGAGTGTGCTCTTTCACAGATCGCTGACATCAAAGCGCCAAAAGTCTACCTCAATGTCCTTGGACTTCTGTTTGTGAAATTTGTAGCTGGCTTCGATGTTATAGCGCAGCTCGG
The DNA here is from genome assembly GCA_035044585.1 of Scaptomyza polygonia. Lineage (NCBI taxonomy): Eukaryota > Metazoa > Arthropoda > Insecta > Diptera > Drosophilidae > Scaptomyza > Scaptomyza polygonia. The sequence goes on from JAWNNU010001866.1 coordinate 133,652, forward strand.
CAACAACATGACCCCTAGCATACCACTCTTTGGACTTGTTCTGAATGTAATTGCTACGAAAAAGAAATTTAAAAGATTTCAGATAAGCAGTTAAACATAACTTCGGCAGGCTTTCACCAAAAATAAAGTTAATTGGTGCGAAACCAACCGACGAACAGGAAGCGTGACTGACTTTGTGCAAAATGAGTACACTTTTGTAACTCCATTATGATTATTATTGCTGCCAACTCACCGCGTAGAGGTTTTGTGTAGCGAGTAGACAGCTCTTGTAGCCAGCCGCATGCCCACATCCAGGAAGCGCATATCTATGCCGACATTATGCTTGGTTCCAAACGGGGGATTTATGACCACCGTGTCAAAAGCATTATCCCACTTGGTACCCGCCAATTGCAACACATTCGCAAGCACACAGTCCACTCTGTGCAGTTCCATGTCAACCACGTTCTGGCGGTAAATACAGACAGCATCTTCATCCAGCTCAAAGCCAACGGTCAATTGCGCTCCAAGTAACGCAACAGCTATGCTCAGCATTCCACAGCCGCATCCAAGATCAGCCACAAACCTATTATTGATGTCGTCGTGGTGCGATTGCATGTGATGCGTTATGCAGGCAGCTATGTGTGGTGGCGTTGGATACTGCTCCAGTTGAATTTTTGGCTTGTCAAAGTGATGGACACTTTGCAGATACTCTTCCAGCTTCTTAATTTTAAAACGCGCCATTTGAGGAAAATGTGAACTGCAATGGATATTTACTTAACGTTGGACACTGACGGCGTCGGCAGTTGCTCTAGACGTGGCAGCACGGGTAAAAAACTATTTCCAAAATACGAATCTTGTGTTATAAAAAAGCCTAGAGTTGTGGAGCTTGTTGGATTGAATGCTGATCTCGGCACTGTTATGCCACCTGAGGCGATGGGCGTTACGTTTGCGATCTGTGCAAATTCTGCTGTCACGGTCTGCTGGCCAAGCAGCTGTGGAGCAGGCATCTTAAAAGCAAAATGGGGCTCAGCTTAATTCGGTTACAGCGTAAAGGTCTTATTTACCTGATGCGTTGTGCTACCAAGTCCTATAAGCAACTGCTTCTTGGTCTGAATTTCTTCGAGTATTTTGCGGTTTGTTTCGGCTTGCTGGGCACTCGATGTAGGAAAAGCCATCAAACAATAGCGATTTATTGTTTCAACCAATAGATAGAAAATAATCTAAATTTAATACATAAAAGACAGCACGCGCTTGCTTTTATTGATAGGTTTAGATCACTTCAAACATACAGCTCATTAGGGCTGCAAAGACATCGGTGGAACAATCGATGTTTTTTAATTTTGCGATAACTCAATTATAGTGTAAATTTTATTCATTTGTTTAATGTCCACTCAATTATAGAGTAATACTTTTATTAATTTGTTTAATGTCCACATGTAAAAGCAACTTGCCGCATACAACTGAAACTGAAACCGAACGGAATATATGGAAAACGTAAAGAAATGACCAGCGTTAAGTTGGCTGCGTTTGTAGAAAACAGCTGATCGTCGGTTGGCAGCAACCAAAAAAGGTCAAAAGTACTTTTCTGTTTCGGTTGCAAATGTACTGAATTCTGTTTCGGTTGCTAGCAACGAAAAAATTACGATTTTCGGTTTCGGTTTCCGTTGCTAATGTACTGAATTTGGTTTCCGTTGTATGTGACAACAGGCCTTAAGCCAATGCAGCTGGTAATAACGTAACGATTAAATTGCACCAATATCACAAAGTCAATTTGATGGCAAACACCTTAAGCACAAGAAAATGCAAAACGAAACGAAACCAGCAATAGAAATGCAGAAAAGGTTGTTGCAGCGGTTCTTACAGAATTGACAAGAGAATAGAATGCGCGGACGTCAATGCAGGTCTCCTGCACCGAAACGCGAACAGCGAAAGCGATGCAAAGAGCCCGGGCACGCTCTTTATTAATATGTAGACTGTAGACTGTGCAATTGCTAACAAGAGCTTTTAGAGCTTTCGCATCTCATGTTTCCGCACTTGGTAACTTCTCTTGAATTTAACTGGTAATGCCTTCGCAAATAGCATGTTGCACACGTTTTAGTAACTCTTGGCCTTGCGCTCGTCTATTGTACGTCAACCAAAAACGGTAAATGTTGGCAAAGTTTTTGACTAGTGTCATGAAACTGAATACAGATATTTGACTGTGTGTGTTCATGTATGCATATGCAGCACCTTTAACTGTGTGCGTATTATTGTATTTAATTTCTTAAACAGTCACAACTTTATGGTTGTGCTGCATATGCATACATGACAATTTTCTTTATTCAATTGCTTTATTTATACTCGTTCATGTTTTCAGTTTTATGACGCTAGTCAGCAATTTTGCCTTCGCAACTACCATATAGTTATGCAAAGATGCACAAAAATTCCGAAAGTCTATTCAGTAGTGCATTTTTCGATGTCGTTTGCCGCCGACACAGAAAAAATAAAATTATCAGAAATAAACAAGTAGAAACGTTGCAGTCGGACGCACCCGACTGCGGTATACTCGATACCAGTAGTAAAACAGATTACAAGAGAGCTGATTGCAATGGTGTGTGGATACGGCAGGGGTGTACGCTGCCTCAAAGATTGTCTGGTGCAGATGGGGATGGCAAAAAGCTATCTTCCTTCCAAATTTGGTGACTCTAGCTCAAAGTTTGTTAAAGGTAGGGGCTGGGGACGGTATGAGGGCGTGGCATCAAAATTTTTGTTGAAGATCTATGTATCATGTCAATAGCTATCCTCATACCGAATATGGTGACTCTAGCTCAAAGTTAGTGGAATATGGTGGAAGGGGGCTGGGGGCTGGTATGGTGGGGCGTGGCATCCAAAGTTTTGCTGCAGATCTATTTATGATGTCAATGGCTATCCTCATACCAAATTTGGTGACTCTACCTCAAAGTTAGTAAAATAGGCTGGAAGGGGGGCTGGAGGCGGTATTGGTGGTGGCGCCATCCAAATTTTTTGGTTTCTTCATCTCCAATCTTGGCACCAAATTTGGCGGCTATAGCTCAAAAGCTGTGGAAAATATAGGCGTTTTTGATTTCAAAATGCAAGGGGCTGGGGAACGGGGGGGCGTGGCTCCAAAAATTTGATGCAGTTTTTTGGGGATCGTTAACAGCTACTTTACTACCAAATGGGGCAGCTAGGGCAGTATAGATGGTTTATGAATTTGGTTGGGGATCGTCAACACCTATCTAGGCACCAAATTTGATGGCTCTAGCTCAAAAACTGTAGAAGATATGGGCATTTTTAGTGTTAAACTGCGGGTGGCTGGGGCGGTATAGGTGGGCGTGGCTCCAAAATTTTTGATGCAGTTTTTTGGGGATTGTTAATAGCTATATTCTCCCCAAATTAGGTAGTTCTAGCTGTAGGGGCTTGCGAAATAGCTGGATCTATCGATTTTGCGCTATCGAGTTTATCCATTTGCCAGCCCCTAGCTGGAACTCCAATCTTGACACTTTAATTTACTATGCCATAGATAAAGAGATTTGCAAATTTTGAAGTCGCTAACTTGAAGGGTGTGGAAAAAAGTTGCGAACATACGGATAGACAGACGGACGGACGGACCCAAAATACTCTTTACCTTCGGTATCGAGTATAATAACTGGTCCAACATTTGTTGCGTGGATTGGGAAAAACCCAAAAATCACCCAATCACTAATCACCGAGATTAACTAATTGGCACTTTAACTGGACATTGAGAAAGCGGCCCTTATTATTGCAATTTGTTTTTGCAGTGATATAATGCACTGTATATATAATGTATTAATTCACACCATGATGGAATAACATAAGGTGGTCCCGTCGGCAACCGAAGTTTTACGAAGTAACCACTTATTTCAGTGCACGTTTGCTTGTTGAAGAGACAGGTTGTGTACGGACGATTTTTGTTTCTTGTTCATTAACCCTTAAGCGGACAAATTATTGCAAATTTTGCTGTAAAGTATATATTTTAAAATTAAGTACCTAAACCACAACATTTTCATTAAGAATCAAAAACAGCGTTTGATTGGTAATTCAAAACTGTTAAAAATTAAACTATAAAAAAATTTCTCGTCTTTTATTATAAATGCCATATTCAAACCCTACGGACATGCTAAGGGTTGATCAACAATCACATTGCCACCTCACTCACACTCAATACGAAACTCAGTATACCTTGTTCATTTCACTCGCACATATTGCAAGCATTCAATAAGTGGATGGCTGTTGCCGACGGGACCACCTTATGTTATTCCATCATGATTCACACAGTCATCGATCTAAAATATCGATACAATGCTGCCAAATTAGGCAGAGTTTAACAACACTAAAGCCTGGTTCGCACTTTGGTAAGTAGTAAGTAGCGAGTCGAGTAGACAGTAGCTCGGTAAGTAGCTACTCGCCAAAAACTGTTCGCACTTAAGGCCTGTACGCAGTAGGCCCGTACAACGTACGGACTGAAAAACTTCATATAAAAAAAATGGTCTCGTACAGCGTACGGCTCGTAATAACATAACGCAGTACGCAGCACTGTTAGTTACGGGCCGTAAGGCAGTGTTGAACAATGAAAATGTTAAAATGTTATTGCTGCCGTAAATAGTTGTCTGCACCTATTTACGGAAGCGAAAAGATTAAAAAAATGTCAACACGGAAGAGCCGCTTCGTGAATTTCGAAGAAGAGAGCGAGAAAATTGCGCTTATTAAGGCAATGGAGTGTCGGCCAGTCCTCTGGGATCTAACCAACAAGTCGCACTCAAATAATATTTTAGTAAAAAGCGCATGGGACGAAATTGGCGCCGAATTGGGAAAAGATGGCAATTATATTGATCATAATAATCAACTTAATAATATAATATTAAACATATATTCGTATTTTCATTGCAGTACGTGAATGCAAGATGGCATGGGCAGGTCTGCGCGATAGCTATAGGTATAAGATTAAACATAGCGCCAAAAGTGGGAGTGCTGGCGGCAGTGCCCTCAGTGCCCCAAAAATATGTAATTGGGATTTGGCGGCGTACAATTCGAATGTAAACAAGCAACGAAACACAGTTGCCCCCCGATTTATTAAGAGAAAGTATTCGACCAACCGCCACAATATGTGAATTTTTCAACACTTGTCGTTACTGTCAGTAAAGTTTGTGTATTACGGTCCGTACGCTGTACGGGCCTTCTGCGTACAGGCCTTTAAAAAATTAACTGATTAGTACAGTGCATGATACAATTATTATGGTAGTGTCATGCGAGCAACGCTCTCTTTTTTCTGGTACCAATCGACAGTCGCAAAATGCTTGTCGTTGTGGTAAGACGTCCGTGCGGACGAATTTCGTTCTGTTTGTTATGTTTGTTCATGTGTTTTTTTTAGTTTAGATTTTTACTTGTGCCGTTTACATTGCCCAACGAAGTAAAAAATTTTATTTTAAGATAAGAATACATTTTCGTATCAAAAACCTTAATACTAAATTAAAAATACAAAAACAAAAACAAAACATAATTAAAAATAAAAAACTATTAAAAATACTACTTTAAAATAATAATAATAAATGTTTCTTATTTGAATATGAATATTTATTTTAATTTAAATGTCACAACAATGTATCGGCCGTATACATACAACCAAAACACTTTTTATACCTTACTCTGTCGCACTAACAAAACAACCCCTTAAAAGAGTCAAGAGAGTAAAATAAAGAGAGCAACTTGAGTGTCTCCCTCGCACTCACATGTTCAAATCAGTTGGTACTTGGTTGCTCGCATGACACTACCATATTAATTGTATCATGGTACAGTGCATTAGTAGTGTGCGGTCGGCAGCGAGATGAGTGTGCAGCGCAAAAAAATAAATAAAATAATAATGCTGATGGCTGTGGCCGTTGCAGAGGAGTTGGAAGAAATGGAGGTAGTGCCGAAAAAGAAAAAAGTTGGGTCCGAAAATGGTTTCAAAAAAGGAATAGCTCTGGATTAACTTCGACACTTCTGCAAGAAATTGCACTCGAAGATCCGAAAGAATACTTTGGGACGCTGCGAATGACGGAAAATTGTTTTAATTTTTTGTTGGCGCAAGTAGAAACACATTCAATTTAACATCTTTCTCGGTAAATCTAGCTAAATTCATTGCATTTTGCAAATCATTTATTGCTGACTCCTTCATTTGCCTATTTTTATAGCTGGCTGTCTTAACATTCCATAAGCACTCATGTTGTAAATAATTATCAACAAACTTATATGTTGTGTCTTCATCCCTCCGAAGAGACATGTTTACTCCACAACAGCTTGGAAATAATTAACTGTACTGTTTCAAAACGTTCTGACTTGCTGAGTGGCCAGTAGACAGTAGCTCTGCCGCGCTACTTGCACAAAAAAATAGAGTAGATTCTATTCTGTTTTTAGTCGAGTAGCGAGTGAGCTGACTAAATTACTTGCCTAAAATTTTGCTGTTCGGACACTGTCTACTCGACTCGCTACTTACTACTTACCAAAGTGCGAACCAGCCTTAAGTGCGATCGAGTCGCTATCGCGCTCGTGAATAGAATGAGCATATAGTTTTGTTTCAGTTTTACTTTTTGCATTACGTGCGTTTCAGCTACGACAAGCCAGCACGTGTTGTTGTTGGCTTTAGTCTGTTTTAGACTATTTATGTATGTATGTATGTATGTGATTCTTGAGCCTTATATGTGTAAAATAAACCAGTGCAAAACAGTCTACAAAAATATAATAAAATTCATCCTAAAAAGCGCATATACACTGCCCGACAACTGATTTGCACACTATATGCTCCCCGTCTTAGGAGCTTAATATCAGGAAAATGAATAATGCTTTTAAGATGCATTTTCCCCATTAAAGAATATAAAATTTCACTCGAAAATATTAATAACATTTCAAATTCATTTAATTAAACTTAAACTACAAAATCCACCTTTATTTTTGTGACTTTTGATTAGCACAGTCACATGAAAACTTAAAATAACAACAGAAAATGGGTTCAAACTTCATTTAAATAATATTTTAATATTAATTTCAATACTTTTGATCTTAATTGTAAAAAAAATTAATAATGTGTTGAGCCTCCACGGTTAAGTATGCCTTCGTACATCCGCTTGGGTTAGGAGTCATATAATTGTTTTACATAATTGAGTGAAATAGCATTCCAGGACCTGCTGGAACTTCCATTTCAAGGGTCCAAAAATAATGTTGATTGCAGGGTAAGCCCTATTTAGTACACCTTTGTACGCAATGGCGTACATACGGCTGGTTAGAAACTGCAGTTCTATAGTACTAAAGTAAGTAATAGCTCCCCACACCATGACACTACCCGCACGGCTGTGCAATCGATCTTAAGTATGCTCTTTCTTTCTGAGATCATGAAAGTAGTAGGTATAGCCATCAGAACGCTCCAAATTGCATTTTTTTCATCCGAGAAGACTACACGCTCCCACTCCTTGGTCAGGTCATATTCAATCGACAGAAATCGAGCCGTTTCATCTTTCGAAGTTGGTTTAATTTAAGACGCTTTATATGTTTAGCATTCGAAATAACTCTTTGCATAGTCCGAACGCACGCTTTGACACCATTTTTTTCTTTTATTTTGGCGGCTGAGTCGTGAGAATTAGATGCGTACCTTAACATGATTCGATTGTCAGCTGCTGTTATTACTGATGAGGGCCGCCCTCTCATGTTTTTTCCCAAATGTATAATCATTATTTATATATGAGGTAATAACTTTAGGCCTGCGTTTATTATTTTTCGATATTTGAAGAACCGAGAGGCCTCACTCCCTTTGAGCTGCAATAAAATTATAATTTAGTGCTAATGCACTAATGAGCATGCCTGGGAAAAGTATCGATACTAAAAATAACCGAAGTTGATCAAATAGTGCGATCGTTATGAAACTGTTTTTGTTTTGCATAAAACTTACATAATAACAACAAAGATTGACGTAAGTGATGGATTAGCTAATAGTACTGTAGGAAAATTATTTCCATATTGAATACATATTGTTCTAGTTTGAGCTTGGTTCGAATTTTCAACATCGCCTAAAGTCGGGCAGGAACTACGAAAAAAATGAGCTGCAGATGCAATAAATCGAAATATAAGCTCACTTGCAGTTCCAATTAATTTGCGAACATCATGTACGTCCTTAAATAATAACAGAACAATATTTGCATGACGAAAAGGAGAAAAAAAGCAAAGAGGCACTTTTGATGAAATTGTCTAAACACTACAACTAAGGATGTGTAGAACACACTCTTTGGAAGTTATACTTCATATATTGTAATATGTTTTTTTTTATAAAAATAGACAAAAAACTGTATTTTGTTTTGCAGATTTATTCATTCAAAACAGAAATTATTGGACTATGGTAACTAAAGGCCCAACCAAACGTTGATTTCTTCCTTAAAGACTCGCGGCACGCAAAGTTTCAACATATGCTACGCCAAGTATCTGCCCAAACGATGATTACGCACGAATTCTTTGTTATTTTTTTAACGAATGCTGTTAAGCCTGCATGCATGGTTTGAGTGGAGTGAGAAAATGCATGAATGGTGAGCAATACCACTAAGCAGAAAATAATATAGAGCATTCATTCAGTACGGCGAAGTTTATCATTCAGTACCAGTGAGATCAAGGCATACTTAAGTTGTTAAGTATGCCTTGAGTGAGATCAGATCCAGGCAGACAAAAGAGCGAAATGAGCGCTCTCTCGCCTCAAATTTTTGGCGACAAAGTGTGCAGCGCAAAAACTGCAAGTCATTCCTTTGCCAGCTTTGCTTGCGAACGTTGGGCAACGGCAGACTCGAGCCGTTGGATCCAATCGTTGTGCTTATGTATGCGTTCATATGTGAGCGAGCTCGCAGCCAGTGTGAGCTGTTTGTAGATAGAGAGGGCGCGCGGGGGGTAGGCAACCAACCAACCAACCAACGGGCATAATCCATTAGTATGTGAATACATGTGAGTTTTGTTTGGTTGGGCTACCTGCTTTGTGCTTTGCCCAGATTTTTTATATTTTTCTCTATGCCTTGCATTTGCATGTGTGTGTTCATGTATGTATATCCAGCTCATTTGTATGAGTGGTTATTGCTACGGCATTAACTGACCTGCCGCACTTTTAGGATTTTGGCAATTTATAAACAGGTTGAGGAACATAAAGAAGTGCAATGTTAACAATATGTGTATATTTATTATTAATTGCTATATTTGTTACTATTTATTGCAGGTTTCTTATAACTATTGAAATAACTTAGAACTAATAAAACATATACAAACATAATTACATTTAATCCGCAAATATATTAAAAATACAATGACACATTATAACCGATGTGATGAATGCATATAAATGTTATAAATTTATAATCGAATCATATCAAAGCAATCCATGCAAGATAAAGTATTTCTCACAAGCAGCAACAACAATGTCTCGCCACCCAAAATTCTATCAACGCATATTTCTTTGCCCACAAACAGCAAGTTTATACATATGTGTATACGCCGGGCATGGCTGCCAAAATGCAACAAAAAATACAACAACCAAAAGTAGTAGTAGTTTTTAGGCTAGACAACAGAATGAAACAATGATTCTATTCTCGCTAAATTGCCAAAGTCTCCAAGCACATGCACGTGATCTCCGTGGTAACGTAATACAGAAAGCACATATTTTAATGCTTTCGGAAACATGGCTTCCCAATGGGGAATCTGTTGAAATTGAAAATTTCAGATGTATATCACAATATCGGCGACCTAACATCAATCGAGGCGGCGGGGTCAGCATATATCAAAATGTTAATGATTCACACCATGTACTTACTGACAATAATGATATTACTCTCTTAAGGAATGCCCAGTAGTTTAGCCAAACACATTCTTATTTGGGAGACATATGTGCAGCGAGATGTACTTTGCCTAACGGTAATCACATTATTGTCGTTTCATTATACATTTTTGTGATGTAATCAGTTTCATTCATGAGAAATTGTTAGCTTACACAGAAGGTGGATCAAATCTACTAAAAAAACAGTATCGTGTACTTCCGCTAATACTAAGCGCAATTTTAATATCAACTTTAATAATGATGATGGATTGAGATTAATACAGTTTTTAAAATCTGAACTCAATTTAGATATTATTTCCGAAAGAACATTAGGGACAACGAGGTATGGTACAACCATTGATGCTGTATTTTCAAGATTTTTAACCCACATATCTACCAACGTTCATGTGTCGTATTTTAGTTACCATAAGCCTCTTGTCACAGTAATTAATAATAACGACGACGCTATTGATCAAATTAATTTTTAAAATAGTAATATAAGCTTAGATGATAATTATAAAATAATAATCTGTCAACTTAAACTTTTGTTATTTGTTATATGTTAGATGTATAAAATAAATGCAAATAGAATAAAAATATATATACCATTTTAGTATTTTCATTGATTCGTTTATTAACGATTTGATATCGTATTAATCTTTTAATCTTTTTCTTAGACTAGTAAGCTTTTTGTGCCTATTTAGGCAGTCAATCTGAAGGAGTAAACTCCTGTCGTCGGTCGGAGCTGACACACATTAGGTCTGTTCGGTAGTAGAAAGTGTAGGGTAGTGCAGTGCAGAACAGAACATGAAAAATACAACCCTGAGAATTTTAAGTGTAGAACTACTCTCGAACAAAAAAGGTGTATGTTAGAGCAAACGAAGCTGACTGTGACAGCCAATAACAGGTCTTTAGCAATTTGGCAGTTGTTTAGCGTATTTATTTAATTCAAATTTTAACATGAGTTTAAATAACAACGAAAATTTCACTATAAGTGAGTTAATTGATGACGACAGTAATGATGAAATTATTGAAAGCTCCACTAATCCAAGTGGCGATGAAGAAGAGTAACTCTTTATGGTGCAATTGTTAGATTTCCCGATGGGAAAAAGAAATTGTGTGTTGGACTATTTAAAATTTTTTTTTTATTTTTAATAAGGATACTGTGGCCCAACATTGGCTTGTACTTCCTGTACAGTTCTATGAAAAACTTCGTGCTTGCATTTACCCAAAAAGCCTTTTCTTTTAAGTCATTTGTTGCGGCAGCTGCTGCTTCCTGCTCTAAATATACTTCACACTCTGCATGTTGTATAAAAGTTATAAAAAATTAAAAAAATAAAGAATTTATTAAATACAACCTTCAAATGATAACTGCAAATACTCCTCTTCCATATATTCTTCGGTTGCCATTCTGTATTTTTTTTCAAACTTGCCGCAACTGACTGAAAACAGCTGTTTGGCCGCATACAGTGAATAACTGACACAAAACAGCTGTTTTGTTGTTCTACACTTTTCTGCTCTTGATTTTTGGTGGTGTAGAAAAGTGCAGAAAAGTGTAAGTCAGGGCACACTTAAAAACACAGGGCAGAACAGCTTAGGGTAAAAAAGTGCAGCTATCAAACACTTTTTTAAGAACTAGTGTACACTAGCGCAACCTAGTGCAGCTAACGAACAGACCTATTTTTTTTTTCAAATATTATTGGTGGAACTTCGCAATTATCTGGTATTTTAGTATATTCATTGGTTTTGGAATTTTTGTCCTTGTCGCTGTATGCAAACGTGCCCTGGCTTCAGGGCTGCCATTTTAGCTTTTTTCCCGACAGATCTGACTGTTTTTGAAACACGATTGCGGGAAAATTTTGAAAACAGCGGGTTGCGGGAATTCTAAATTTAAAAAATTTTTATTAAGCTTTTTTTAGCTTTACTTGATTTATCAAATTTACTCATTTTATTTACTTATATTTATCTTTGACAACACTAAAAATTATTCACATGAGTAGCGACAAGCGATTTTCGATTATAAAATCTGACAAATTCACCACGTGGCTCGAACATAAAGAGTTTATTTTACACATGTTGTTTCGCTAAGAAAATGCCAAAAGCATACAAACAAAATGTACGCGATCCCGCAAAGGCGTACTGCAGCTACTGCATGTGCGGCCTGACCGCAAAAATTTGCGACCTGCGTGCCCACGCGGAAACGAAAAAGCATAAGGGTTCACTTAGTGGCGTAATTTAAGGTTATTAATAAACAAAATAAAACTTTTCCACAATATATTTTCAATTTAAGATACGGACTAAGCCGTAACCAGAAATGCTGCCATGCATACACGTTGCCACAAAAATGGTTGCAATTAGTTGAAAACCGGGATTACTATCCTGACAAAGAGGCCGTGTCGTTAGAAGTACTTTTAAAAGAACTAAATGATTAAAAAAAATTTACTTTAAATTAAGTTAAATAAGAATTTACTCTTAATTTTTTCACTAAAACCTCATTATTATATATGAAAAATTAATATAAAAAACATTTAAATAGCCTTTTCCTTAAATTTTACCAGAAAATAACGTTTTTTAAACCAGCTTTTTCTTCAGCCTTTTTTTTTCATGAATTTAGCTTTATTTAGATTTATTTTTTTGTCTATCTAACTGTTTTTGGTCAAAAAATTATGGCAGCACTGCCTGGCTTACAAATTATTTACTTTTAGCACGCAACCAGAGCTAAATTATTAAAAAAAATTAAGACTCTCACAAAGCGCTTAAAACTATTTTTGTGCATTTTAACTGAAAGTGAACCTCTTTTGTCATGAGTATGAGCGATGATGACAGAGATATCGATATTGAGAGCGACGTAAGCAACTCTCAAAACGTTATTGACATATAATGTTCTATCAAATTTATATTTCAGGAGGATGTAGACTCGGATAACGGTCTCGGATCCTCGCGACACACAAACACCGCTAATTTTACGCAGGTGGGCAACAAGCTGAGCAAGTGCAAAAACAATAACAAAATAAGAGACACGGTTTTGTATGCAAACACGCGAGATTCTATTGCTTTTGATAAAACTTCAGCTGACCGATACCGCATTTGATACTTTATTTATTTATTTTATTTGAAGGCCGAGAAAAGAGCACACCACAACGCTTTGGAGCGTCGACGACGAGATCATATCAAAGAAAGCTTTACAAATCTGCGTGAAGCTGTGCCGACGCTTAAAGGGGAAAAGGTAAACGCCTTACTTTTAACCATAAACCTCATAATATTCTAGACAGTGCAATTGCTAACAAGAGCTTTTAAAGCTTTTTCGTCTCATGTTTCCACACTTGGGAACTTCTCTTGGTATTGCCATGTTTTGCCTTCGCTTCAGAAGTGTGAGCGAGCGCGAAGCGAATAGCATATGCAATCGTTGTTGTTTCACTTGACCGTGCGCTCGTCTACTTTCGTACGTCAACCAAAAACGGTAAATATTTGATACATACTGGGCCTGCTTGCCGAGGCTTTTTTTTATTTCTGATATTTTTCGTTTTTCTGTGTACACATCCAACATCGACAAATGCACTACCGGATACACTTTCGGAATTTGTGTGCATCTTTGCATAACTGTATGGTAGTTGCAATGTCATAATTGTTGGCTAGTTACATAAAAATAAATAAAAAACTGTGTGTGTCAGCTCCGACGCACGACTAAAGTTAACTATTTTTCGGAATAACATAACGGGATTGTTTAATAAAAACAGAATGGAATAGCGAATGTTGGAAACACTTTTTGTTCGAATACCAACATATACTTTCAAAGAGCTATAACGGAATTCTTTAATAAGAGAATGAACTAACGAATGTTTGACACACTAATAAAATATAATTGCTACTTGGATATGTAGTTCAATCAACAATTAGCGCAAACTTATGCTAATGAAAATATGCAATTATCGCAAACATATTGTTGAACAAGATCTCTACAAAAGCACCGAAAAATTATTTGAGAATTTACCATTCATCGTCCACCGCAATTCTGTTTTCGGTTTGTTCGAATACACGCATACACACACATGCTTGCAAAGAATTATAACGGGATTCTTAAGTAATAAGAGAATGAACTAGCGATAGTTGGATACACTTTCAAAATATAAGTGCTACTGTGGATATGTAGTTCAATAAACTATTTTTTATTGTAGCAATTTCTCAATTGTTAACTAAGCGACAACTTACGCTAATGAAAATATGCCATTACATATTCGCAAATACATTGTTGAACAACATACCCACAATAGCACTTATATTTTATAAGGGTATCCAACATTCGTCATGCACTAGACTTCATAAAAACGTAACGAAATTTGTTCAGTTGATTTCACTTCTCATATATTTTTCATACCGGGCTACTTATATGCAAATCGATTCTTAAGGAGTGAACTCCAAAAAAACATGCAAGAGTATTTATGATCAGCAATTGAAAACTGAAATTCGCTGTGTGTGTCAGTGTTGCCAGCTCCTCTCCAAAAATAAAGGACAGTTGGACCAAGTAAAAAGGACAAAAAACGGACAACTTTTTTTAAAAAGGACAAAAAACCGGTCAAAAAATTTTTTTATTGTATATATTTAATTATTTTTCATTCAAAACGTCTAAGATTTCATCTAGACTCTCTCTTTCTTCATCGTTGTCATCGGCATACACATTATTAGTTCCAATTAAGCGAACGACGCTATCCGGAACTTGGTAATCATGGCAGCACGCCCCGTTTCGACGTAATCCGTACCTTAAAGAAAGAAAAATATTTAAATAATTTATATATGCATGTTATTGTTCATAGTAAAAACCAACCTAATTGCCAAAATCGAATTTAATGTTTCCATGTGAAGTCTGTTTCTTAATTTGTTTTTAACCAAGTTAACTTGGCTAAAAACTCTCTCGACCTCGGCATTTGACCAAGGTAACGACAACAAAGTGATTACGAATGAAGCCAAATCGGAAAAGGATCTGTTTCCAGCTGAATCCGTATGGCCGTTAACTTCTCCCCAAAACGAGACAATATTTTCTTGATTTGTCCATTGGACAAGATTTATTGTTTTGTACTGTGCTGTTATCTTTTCAATATCTAAGTTCTGGCTTGAAAACAGCTCCAATATTGAAATTATTGGCTTTTTATCTGCACGTAAAACATTCTCAATTGAAAATAAATCAATATTTTGTAATATTTGGTAGTTGTTGGGCAATCTAAAAATAAATAAATTTGATTAGAATTTAAAATGTAAAAAAAAAAACAATTTTCATACCTTTGTTTTAACTGCAAAATGAGTTGAATAACAAAGTCAGTGCAATACTGGCGGATACTGAGCTCAGTTTCATTATTAATCTTATTTTTGTTTTTTTTTTTTAAGTTTGACTCAAACTCGAAGCCAAAGTACAAATCCCTTTTAACGTGTTCTTCAAATTCAATTTCTATTTAGAACAACTTAAAAAGGATGAAGTAAAATAAAAAGGCTATTTTTCCGGACAGGGGACGTTTTAAAAATTTTCCGGCAATCGCAATTCAAAAACGGACAGATCTGTCCGCAAAATGGACAAATTGGCAACACTGGTGTGTGTTCATGCTTTCATATGCAGCACCCTTAATCCGATTAAATATGCAATTTTGTATCATTTATTAAATCGTCTTAACTATTATGTCAATTTATGAACAAATAACAGAAATTCATTCATGCATTGAAAATATTATACTTAATTTGTTTTTTACATAATTTTGCACTGTGTAAAAAACCTTACACCACTCTAAAATGAATAATACTTGAAGACACCATATATTATTGATTTTTGTATAGAATCTTTTGTTTTGTGTCGTACGATAGACGACGAGCGCACAGGCAAGTGAAACAAAAACGTCTGCACATTCTATTCGCATTCGGGCTCGCTCACACTTCTGAAGCAAAGACAAAACCAAGAGAAGTTCCCATTTCCGGCCAATTGCAGTCTCTTGTGATTTTATTCTCTTTGGTTTAACTGACGGCGAATATGTTAGTAATAAGGAAAACATTGCCGCATGCGTAATACTTTTATGCAAGTTTATATTATGATAAAAAAGCATACCTCCCGTATGGGGCGAAAGAAATGAGCGATTCCTTCTAAAATTTATTTAAAACATTACTTCGGCATAGGTTATTTTTCATTTATTTTTTTAAAAAAGTATTGACAGACATCGAAGATTCGTTTTTCAATTCTGTTTTCTGCTTTTCTTTTGTTTTTGCTCATCAACTGATGTTCTCCTAAAAAACGTCGTCCCACTCTGACATTGATAGCGCAAGTTTTATGTATCTCAATTCAGCGAAATAATTATAATAATAATTAATCTAACGTGAAGTTGTATACTATGATAAACTGATGCACGTCCAGAATGCATATCTTTGGCAGACTTCAACAGCTTTCTTGCTTCTTTATTTTGTTGATGTAGCTTTAAAACTGTGAAAGACGAGGTTATTTTCGATTTAAAAAGGTCGGGCCTTAGTAGATGGCGAGGCATGAAATTTTTTGATTCAGAGCTTTAGGGAACATCGACTCAGCCCCCGGTAGGCGTAGCCTAAAACTTATCAGAGGCAACGGCTGGACAGAAACAGGATTGGGGTATTTTGCTATTTGAAGTCGTTTATTTTAGAATGTTGAATATTTTTGGAATTATTTTTTATTGTAATAAAGGCAAGTCGTGCTCAGATCCTCAAAAAGACAACCGATTGTATACAAACATTGCGACGGAAAATAAGTGAAAACCAAAAGGATATCGAGGATATCAAGAAACAGAACCGAATATTAGATGAACAGAGTAAGGCGCCAAGCTAAAAATCACATATAAATATTGAAATTCTTAACCTAATTTGTTTTACTGTTCTAGTTAGTCGCCTCGAAGGCAACACATCAAATGAAGCGGATTTCCTCAGCGGTGATGAATTAGGCAGCGATGTTGAGGATGGCGTGGATACGTCTGACTTTAGCCAGCGCAGTAAAAAGCTGAAAATATTTCATAAATAGTTCCTGTACCGCCGCATTTGCGTACGAGTGCACCGCACGAGCAACTCAAACTTCTTAATTCATAGCATTAAATAAATCACTTTAATTTTTAAATTTTCCTATTATTTTTTAATGTTTGTAAACTAAAAATGGTTCTGAAGCAAAAAAATATAAGCTCTGTCACCCTTCTGCTAAAACATTTACCAAAATATATTTTATTAATGAATGTCGGATCAGACCTGCCGTTTTTTGAGATATAACGTTTATTTATTGTATGACCATTTTAGGACACAAAATTACAACTCGAAGCTCATTATTTAGGTGAGTTGTGGTCCACATGACTTAAGATATTGGAATAGTTCTTTACACCGCCTAAGTTGTTAGCTTGTTGTCCGCATGTGTGTGTTTGAGTATTTTCGATATTTGTAAAAATTGTTAAAATAATACACTTGTATAAATATGTATATTTAATAACTAAAAATTCAACAAAAAACTTCCTTCTGCCTAAAGGTCTAACCAAACTTATATTGTAATTTCCACCCAAACTTTAACTGTAGGTACAATTTTCAATTGAAACTGCTTAACTTAATCACTGTGAACGGCAGTCCACGCTTGTGACGAAGCATCTTGAACAATTCAGCTAGCAATATACGAGAAGCTTCAGTCAGATTGAGTTATGCACATAAATTAAGCAAAATTAAAAGCTTAAAAAGATCAAGTGAAATCGTTGCAATTGGGCAAAACCGAGTGCGAAATACATGTTCATCGCACAGTCGTTTTTCCATTGAGCGAATCTGAATGGACGCTTCGTAAAAGATAAAATTAATATATATGTAAATGCTTTACACTCGATACGCACGGTATAGAGGGTTTTGTGCAATGTCCGCCTGTCTGTATGTATGAACGCAACTTTTTTGACAACCTTCAGCGTTTAACTATACTATAGTTCAGTGTTCCGGAAGTTCGAAAAACATAGAGAAGATCGACAATAAGACAATACCCAAAAACCAACTATTCGATTAGAAATTTAAGCAAACTTGGTTGACTTGCAAAAATTAAGTATATTTAAAAGATATGACATTTGCCGGCACTATTTAAACTTAAGCATCAGCCAAAGCAGTACAAAAACAAACATCACAAAAACAAACATGTAGCATATCTGCTTGGAGCCACCACTTTGTTTGGCCAGCCGTACGACGCGTGTCATTGTGTTGCCTAGGAATCCACCAGTGCGATCCATGTCGTCGTCAATGCCGCGCAGCAACTTGTCTTGGTAGCGTACCTCATTGCCAATGTCAATGGTCAACGATTTAAGGGCGCCTATTTTTTGTTGCAGCTCCTCCGCGGCGCGTTCGTTTTCGGCATCTAGTGCATCTGGTGCAGTTTGTACACTAGGCGCTGAATTCTGGCTCAAGGGCTGATAAGGATAGTTGCTGCGTCGCATACTGCTGGTGCTTTTATATGCCAGCTTTGCATCGATTTAGCTGCAAAACTTGAACAAGCCAGTAAGTTTTGACACGTCAACGTTGAGTGAATTTTTCGATTTACTTGACCTAAAATTCATTTGGAATGGTGACCGAGTCAACAATTTCTAGAATATGGTATTAGTTTAGCTGATAAAAACTAATGAATGATAGTTTATCATGTAAATAAAACTGAGCCGTAAGACACAAATTAAATTGAACCAGTTGCGTTATAGAACAGTTCTGTTGCATGGTGAGCCAACTTTGACACAAATTCACTGATAATCATTATTTTATATAAGTTTCGAAAAAAAATTTCCAAGTTTTACAAATACTAGAATTTACTGACATCGGTTACTCAAGTGCATACATCGGTAACCGAATTATTTTAAACAAACTTTGGTATGTTGTCTTTTCCAAAAGTGGCTCAAGATAATTACGGTTCGCCACAAACGAATTTCATGTGGCTTGTTCTCAAGACTAATTACTTTACTCAGAGATGATGGCTTCAACGCCAAATGATCCAAATTAAAGGTACGTGTCTTCAAAAGATTCTAGCCAATCTATCGGATAAATTTTGAGAAATTGAACTAATTGTAACATAACATTGTTCATGAAATAGGCCTTACGAGCTGGTAATTCCAGCATGAGCTGAACTAATGCGCACTAATGCTGGCTGATATGGCGTAGGCTATATGCTAGAGGTGCAGAACAGCCGTGAAAAAGAGTGTGTATATGTATGTATGCACAAAAGAGTAAACTCCAGTGTGAACACTACACTACTATGTAGAGCTGCAAAAACATCGACGATTATATCGGTGCTATCGATGTTTTCGCATAAAATTGATATTAATATGATTGTGACGCCAAAAAGCGCGCGAGTTATGTATAATCCCACACTAAGAAATATGACACAAGAATCTTATAACAATAAAATAAGAAATAATGTTCAATAATAACAATAAAATAAGTAATAATGTTCAAGAGTTGTTGAACTCACTTAATTCTAAGAAGTAAAACATTTTGTCAATAAGAGGAAAGCACGGCACACGCCAAAAATAAATAGAAAATAAGCCAGACATATGTAATCAGCAATTATTGTAATTTATGTTTAAGTTTCTTTTAAAGCAAATGAATAAAGAATAATCAGTTGATTCTCACCTTACAAACCCGATAGTTGTGTTCTTTATTGAAGTGATTCTTTTTTGATGTGTTAACATCTATAGGCACGGGTATCCATTTCTGGTATTAGATATACATGCAAACAATGCAGCGTGCCGCGCTGTAACGTGCTCGACCGACGAACAAATTTAGAGTGCCGTCGTGGACCGACTGCCAAATTTCATATACATATTCATCTGAGTATGATTGTATTGGTGTAGCGGCAGAGAAAAACTGTAAAATACAAAGTTTTGCTAACGATGTGTCCAAGTTGGAAGGGTAGTATAAACTTTATATGAACTTTGTGCAATTGAATAGCGAAACTTGACATTCTTTAATATAATTTCAATTCTACATGTTTGCTTATATTCTAGCATTGTTTATTGTTTATATTTTGGCATAAACAATATATATATTAAAATCATTTATTATAGTTTTCATTGACAATTATTGAATATTGGTTCAAGGGGTATTTACTCTTTGTGCAGTTTGTGCGTCTCAGCAACGACAAGCCAGCACGTTGTTGATTTGTTCAGTTTCCCTTTGCGTTCAGCGGCCCGTGGATTAAAGGAGATTCGGCGGGTCAGCGGACTGCAAGAACGATAAAATGTTGTTGGTACATATTGTATGAAAGTGCGTTTGAAACATACATATGTACATATATTTCTTGCTGTGCCTGCTTATCGAGGTTTATGTTATTTTTGATATTTTTCCTTTTTCTGTGTCGGCGGCAAACGCGCGCTTACATTTACATATGTACCAATGCACTACTGAATACACTTTCGTAATTTGTGTACATCTTTGCATAACTGTATGCCAATGATTGTTAGAAAGTGTCATAGGGTAAAAATTGGGAAGAGTATGTATGATCAGCAATAGCAAAACTGATATTTGACTGCCTTGGAAGACAAAATCTTGTTGTTTTATTTAACTCAAGCGCAAAAATGGGGAAAGAAAAATAGTTTTGTGGACAAGTGCTTGCAGAAGCCTAGTTTTTAGCTCAAGATACTTGGTTGGCTAGGTGCATATCAGTTGCTAGTCCAAGTGTTTTGTGGGGTACGACAGGTACCAAAAGGTCATAGAATACGTAAGGCAGGCAAGCTATCGTTCATATCCAAGAAACTTATTTATTGCAAAAATAAACAGGCTTCTGCAAACACTTCTCCTGTATTTAGTTGCTCGTATGTTTATTTGTTTGCGTGTTTTAATCGTAGTTAATAGTGATGAAAGAAATAACAGAAGTCAGCAGCAGGTGGTTTTTTTTTGAGTTAGAAGTTCTAACAAACCAAAATCAATAATAAAGACTTCTCTCTCTTTTTGTCTTCCAAGACAGTCAAATATCACTTTTGCTGCTGCTCATCATACATACTCTTCCCAGTTTTTCCTTTATGACACTTTCTAACAGCCCTTGCTATACTATAATGCAAAGATGTACAGTTGCCGAAAACTCGGAATAAAGTAAAACTTTTTAATTTTTTCCGCAATTTCCATATACATGTGCTGATTTTTTCTAATGCCTTTGAGGGCTTGTTTCTCAATTTCCAGTTAAAGTACCAGTATGTTAATCTCGGCAAAAAATTAATGCTCTTGTTAAATCAATGCAAAGTTTACCTTATTCGTTCAGTTACTATCGGATTAATGGTGCTGCCAACCTTACGAGCAAATCAGCTGTTTGGTATGGTATTTTTATTTTGTTTTGTTACTGCCAAATTCGTAACAAATACTTAAAACATTAATTTTATTGAGTCCGGCTAAAAAATATTAACGGCAACGTGGGAAAAACGTTTCGGTTGCTGAGGATCATGCATTTGATGTTCTTGTGGAGTCAAATCAAAATATTTTGGATAGTAATGAAATAAATACAATGCAAGTGTCGGCTTGATTCAGGTGTTTGCCATACGTTGGTTTTCGCGATATTTATATCGGCTCTTTAACGGAGCATAAATGTTAGCCGGCTCTCAAGCCATAGTTAAATTTATCGCTTACTAACTCAGAAAGACCAGAGAAACTCAATTTTGACTAAAGTTGGTATAGTTGCGCTATCCGGACATTGGGAAACCGGCACTGAGACAACTAATGGTCTCTTTCCAAAGGTTTAGCAAAACCATTGCGGCTTCATCACTCCATAAAAATCTAATAAATTCTGCTGAAAGAGTTGCAATGAGTTTATTTGTTAAGTATAGTAAAAAGTTCATATAATTTTTACCGTTTCCCGAATGCCATTTCCATTTTCAGTTTTCAGTAGACTTAGTAATTTCTACTATCCCGTGCATAACAAAAATAATTTTTGAGTATCGAGTTCCGTTAACACCAGATATTCTCGCATCTTGGCTTCTCGCATCTTGCCATTTCTAGCAGCCATACCAGTTTTATGGGAGATGCTTTGCATGATTAATCGATGTTTTCATCGATTTTTGTAAACTAGAGATGATTTTACAGGTCTAGCAGCGTTTCGAACCGTACGATAATTATCGTACAAATACGATAATTTTTGGCCTACGTACGATGTACGATAGGATATCATTATCTTATATTATAAAAGATAATCTTAATAACTATTTTAGGAGAAAAAGAAGACTTATGAATAAATCGGAAAGTAATAAAAGTTACAACAAAGAGTAATCCTATGATAACACTTTTGTAAACAATGATCATGAAAAAAGAGAGTGCTGTGAAAATAATGTAAATATAGAACAAACCGAAAATGTAACGACTGATAATGAAACTGAAACAATTGTAAATGAAATTAACCATGACGTATCGGCGGACTATGAAGCCGCTAGAAGCCTCAGCTCGGAAGAGGAATCCGAGCAAATTAAAGTGTCACGATCTGGAAGATCCATTAAACCTCCTAACAGGTTTTGATGGAGCTAATGTAAAGTAATGTTATTTATAAAAAAAAGAGTGTAATAATACTGAATGCATCGCACATCGATAAATCATAGATAAAGACATTCACTTTAGATTATTTTATCGATAGTAGTAAAAACGATACCTAATGCCATGTTCACACTATGAAAAGCTAATCACGTCAGTACGATAATCAACTTGCGATAAACTTATGCGTTCACACATCAAACAGCTGTTTCGCACAAGATTAAGTTTGACAGCTGTTTGTTTACATATATAAATCAAGCAAACTGAATAGCAAACAGCAGAAAAAATCTAAATTAAAGAAAAGTGAATAAGGATGGCGCCAAATGTTATTCAAATTATATTTTATATGATAAGAATTTTTGATATGGCAAAAATAATGGAGGATCTGCTCAAAACATCAAAACGTGAAGTAAAAGCCAAACTTCCGCATTTCTACCGCCATTTCCTCGTAGACGTGCGAGTTTTTTCTGGCAGATTGCAATCTGCTCTGCCATATTTCTATGAGGCAAATTTCTGCCCCAGCACCAATTAACTCTTTTTTTTTTGCTGCCATTACTTCTTTGTTCTTTTTGTGACAGATAACAGCTGTTCGCATATGATTACTTCTAGAAAATTTAAGTTTTTTCATAGCAATCAGCTTTGAACAATGCAAAAACAGCGCCACCTGTGGTTTTTGTTAAACAAACACAGGGTTGCACTCCAATAAAATTAGCAAATTAGCAAAGTCACTTTTTCTTGGCGGTGGCTGTGAATTTATCGTGTGATGCGGCACTTAAATTAATAAAATCTAAATCGTTTGTAGTCATTACAAACTGGTCTTTTTATATGGTGTCAGAAGTGAAAATATCAACCTTGGAAACATAAAGAACACAATGGAACGTGTATTGCAGGAAATCGACTGCTCGATTTTGGCAAACGAGAGGCCAAAATGGAAAAGATCATTTATCATGTACATGATGGCATCAGGCAAAGATGCGGAACCGGAAGCTAAGAAGATAGCCACGTTTTTATGGTTGGCAGGGTCAAAAGTTACGGAAATATATAACGTTATGTTTCCAAACGATGGATCTGCAAAGGGCATGGTAGGCACAGTAATGGTGTCAACAGACCCGTCGTCAACCTCTGCAGCAGATGCTAGCCGCACCCTGGAGGATGTACTCAAAGCTTTTGATGACTATAGCATTTCATTAAAGAACATTACAATGGAATCCTACAAATTCAACAACATCGTGCAGAGTGAGGGCCAGCCGTTTATGGAATTTGAGACACAACTTCGCAAGCAGGTATACCTGTGTGATTTCAAATGTGACTGTGGCAAGGGCAACGAACAACGAATGCTGTTTGATCGCCTTATTATTGGAATAAATAATAAAAACTTACAACTTAAACTACTGGAAAAAAATAAAAAAACTGGAAGATATAATCAACGGGTGTAAAGCATTTGAAGCAGCTGCTTACAACAAAGATTTCTTACAAAACCAGAACCGTGAAACAGTGGAGAGTAAGGTAATCAACGCAGTTGCTCGGAAGTGCTATAATTGTGGAGCTTCATTCAACCCACAACATTTGCCCGAGTGTCGTGCCAAGGAAACAACATGCTATGTCTGCGGAAAATTATGACATTTCGCCAAATGATGTATGCAGTGGAAAAAGCGTGGCGAAAACAACAAACAAAAAGGTGAGAAGCGCAAGCCATCATTCGGAGCTACAACTAATTGGGTAAAACCAGGTAAAAATAATAAAGATAAGCAAAATGCAGTTTGTAAGGTAGCTTTTCTATGGCTGAGGCAGCTCAGCCTCTCCAGGGCCACCTTACAATTTGTAATGTGCCGGGACTCGGAAGGGGGTGGAAACTGAGACACTGTGCTTGGAATAGTGGTCGCAAGTGGTACCAGGGCTGCACGGGTTGTCTGCCAACACGCCTTATGGCCGTGTGGTGACCCCTGCTGGTTCCGGCGTGAATGCCCCTGGTATTGACCTAGGGTAAACCAAGTGCGCAACCGGCATGCGCCGCTGTGAAACTTCGCGGACTTTCACGGTATTGACCAGCAACAGACAAAGGGCTCTCCAAGCGGTAGGCGAGCCGCACGTACACTTTTCGCTTTTTTTCTCGCGGTGGCACTAGCACAAATTCACCCAAAATTAATTACATGCCTTTCTTTCGGAACTAAGATGCTCATTCATTTTATTTCTCCAACTGTCACTTTGTAACCCAATTCTACCTAGCTTCGCACCGAACAAATTGTCGTAGGCCAGGTCTAGCCTCGCGCCGACTCGCTTACCCGGACACCTCGCTGATCCTCTTTTGTGGTGGTTTTATCTACGTCCTTGGCCTCGTCCTCGTTCCTCGGTGTTTTGCCCTCCGGCGTCTTGGCCTCCGTATTGCGTGTTCATTGTCTCGCTTCCTCACATATAACTCGTTGTTTTCATGTTCAACGCTATAAACCCAGGGTGGAATACTTAAGTACTACAAATTATAATTAGCCCACTTTACTTTCCGGGCTATACTGAATAGTAACGCCACCGGCCGGGACAATAGTTACCCCGAAGGCACATTCCTCCAACTCCACCTTGAACCTCCTCCGCCAGTTCCCTTGCTCCCTGCTTAACCGGGCCGTCTCCATCAGCATCCGAGGGATGAGTCGGTTTGGTGTGTGCGCTTGCCATTCGGCGGGCACCTCAACCCATTTCTCCTCCTGCTCCAAAAGCTCATGGGTGAGAGCTCTGTCATCTACCTCTGATCCCAGTAGAGCTTGCATGTCGCTGATGTCGAACGAGGCGTTCCACTCGTTGCTCGAATTAAGCACTGCCGCCGGTTCGGAAGGTTGTGGCGTGCTGTTGGTCCTTGAGCGGGGTTGCCGTGTGGTGGACACTCCCACCTCGTCGCTTATGACGCCTATTACTGCTATTTCGGGCTCGGGCAGCATCCACGAGTCCGGTGATGGGAAGAGAAGTCATCGCTGGGCACTGGCGGAGCTGGGCCAAATATCCGTGCTTACGTCGTCGAAGAGCGACATCCCTCTGGCGGGTTCAGCCTCGTTGCCCTCGTCCTCAAAGCCTTCGAATCGGCGTTGGTACTGGGGAACAATGCCTCAGTCCTGCTGTCGCTCTGCTGCCCACTGCCGGCGTGGCTCCTCGTCTCCAGTAAATCCTCCTCCATGACCGGTTACGTACTGTGGAATATAAACAAGGTTATATCCCTGGGACTATGAACAGACTATGCTCTACAAGACAATAGTCTGGTGCGATGTTTGAAAACTTGGAAATATTTATAGCTCTATTATCAATGTTCTTACTATGACTAATGCTAACCCGCCTCGCGAACGGCCCCTAATTTACTGGTTAACTCCTTGCTGGTTGTCGTGGGCAAGCTGGTATTCGCCGCCCTCATCCTCAAGTTGCTCCTCGTTTTCCTGTTGCCTGAAGGCGATCAGATCGGCTACCCCTGCAGTACGCTGTTGGCCGGTCTCCGTGTGTCGAGTTTTTGCTATTTTAAGAGAAATGAATTTGGTTACCTTGTACGGACCCTCGTAACGTGGGGCTAGTTTGGCGATCCCTCCTTGGCGTTCGATAGCACGTGATGCTTTACTAACACCAAAATGCCAATGGCTGGTCTCCAATCGCGTCTCCGTAGGTTGTAATGACGGCCCTATTCCGCTGATGCTCACTGTGTGTTATCCCTCGCTGTCTGAAAAATCTCGAACAGTTGTTTCGCTCTGGTTTCGGGATCGGCTGTGGTTGTGCCGGATCCTGGTGTGACCTCGTCGTACAATGCTCCTGGTAGTCTCGGCTCCGGTTCTTGGACCAGGAACGCCGGACTGAATCCTGTTGTGTCCGACCCGCTGCTATTGATTGCCAGTGAAATCTCCGGTAGCAAGGTGTCCCAGGTGTTATGTGGTCTCTCGATGTATTGTGCGATCATGGTTTTTATAGTCCGATTTCCCGTCTCAGTCAGGTTTTGGTGCGGATTGTATGGCGCCGTGTGTTCAAGTGCCATACCTGGCCGCTTGCAAAAAAGTTTAAACGCTCGGCTGGTGAATTGTGTCCCGTTATCACAGGTAAACTGGCGTGGTATCCCAAACCGACTGAGGATCCGATCTCGAAAAGATTTTTCCAAGTATGTGGCCGTGGCTCGTCGCAGAGGTACTAGCTCCACCCACTTGGAAAATAGATCGAAGAAAACTAATAGTACTGTGTTACCTTGCTTGGATCTCGGCAGAGGTTGTCGTGATTAAGCAACCGCCACTACGTTCTGTCGTCCTTTCCGGTAATGTATGTCGAATTGGAACTGTTGAAGTTCCAGTGCCCATCGCGCAATCCGTCCCGTGGGGTTTTCGATGGTATTCAGCCACTTGAGAGCCAAGTGGTCAGTCACGACGTCGAACCTGTATCCTTCCAAGTAGCAGCGCAGCTTTCTGATGGCCTCGACGATTGCCAAACACTCTTTCTCGGTGGCGGAGTAGTTTTCCTTGGCCCTCTATAGTCTTCGGCTAACGTATGCAATGACCCTCTCACCGTCAGCACTCGTCTAGGTTAGCACTCTTCCGAGCCGGAGTCGCTGGCGTCGGTCTGTAAAGAGAACTTCTTCGTGAAGTCTGGACACGCAAGGATGGGCGCTTCAGTCAGAAGCTCCTTGAGTTTCGTGAATGCCAGCTGTTGCTGCTTTTCCCAGATCCATTTCTTGCTTTATCGAAGTAGCTGGGACATCGTTTGTACCACGGCTGCAAAATTCGGGACAAACCGCCTGTACCATTAGGCGAGGCCCGGACATCGGCGAAGTTCTCTGACATTGTATGGTGCTGCTAGCTGCTGTACCGCGGCGATCTTCTCCGGGTCGGTGTGCATTCCCTTCTCGCTAACGACGTGTCCCAGATACACCAGCCTGCGCCTGAAGAAAACACACTTCGTTTTGTTAAGCTTGAGATTCGCTTGCGATAAGCGTCTCAATACTTCTCACAGATGTTTGACGTGTTCTACCTATGTCGTCCCTATGACGATAATATCGTCAAGGTA
This sequence comes from Scaptomyza polygonia, assembly GCA_035044585.1. Classification (NCBI taxonomy): domain Eukaryota; kingdom Metazoa; phylum Arthropoda; class Insecta; order Diptera; family Drosophilidae; genus Scaptomyza; species Scaptomyza polygonia. The sequence goes on from JAWNNU010001866.1 coordinate 160,974, forward strand.
CGCGAAGGCGTGTAGTTCCACGTCTGCCCCAATGGCGCTGGGTGGGTGCCGAGTGAAGTCCGAATGGCATAACGCGCTATTGGAAAAGACCCCGTCCTGGTACCGTAAATGCTGTGCATTCGCGACTTGCTTTGGCCATGGGTATCTGCCAATACCCGCTTTTCAAATCCAACGTACTAATGTATCTGGCGTTCCGCAACCTCTCTAAGATAGAGTTTATCCTCGGCAGGGGGTATGCATCTTGGGTTGAACGGGCGTTGAGTTGGCGAAAGTCAACACACATGCGAGTTTCACCTGTCTTCTTACCCACCAGCACAATGGGTGCACTGCGTGGGCTTTCGGAAGGCTCGATGCATCCATCCCGTAGCAACTCGTCTAGTTGCGCGTTGATTATTTCAAGCATTGCTGGATTCCGTGGGTAATATCGCTGCTTAATCGGGCGGTCGTCGCGCATTACTATCACATGCTCTGCGGTGTTAGACGTGCCTGTCATCCAAATTCAAATTCAACGTCTGTGTTCTGTGCTCTGTACAGGACAATAGTAGTTTTTCTCAACAAAACCAGATTCTACTAGAGCAAATTATACTGCTAAAACATGATAAACTACAATCGCATTCTAGTAATGAATTGTACGCTTTTCGCCAATACAAACCTACATGGTTTAAACAAATGATGGTTATTCCGTCGAATTTAGCCAACTCTTCCTCCAGAGTTGCCTGTGCCCTCGGAGCTATCGGCTCGGCTGCCCCGGGTCCGGGCTGGTTCGTGGCGACCACTAAAGGCGCGTCGGTGATGCTGGCCAGTATCTCACGAGATGTACCTTGTCGGTTGCAAGTGACGTCATGGCTTTGCTTCTTCGTCTCTGGTCTAAGTTGAACAACAGCCTCGCGGCTGCAGGCGTCGTTGTGGCTTGGCTCCCTCGTCTCGCATCTGGGTATGACGACCGCCTCGCGGTTGCAGGCGTCGTCATGGATTTGCTCCCTCGTCTCGCATCTGGGTATGACGACCGCCTCGCGGTTGCAGGCGTCGTCATGGCTTTGCTCCCTCGTCTCGCATCTAGGTATGACGACCGCCTCGCGGTTGCAGGCGTCGTCATAGCTTGGCTTTGGTGGCACAACAGTAGCTCGCTGTGCTGCACGTTGGACTACATCGCCTCTTCTTTGGCGACTTCTGCCTGTGGTCTGACTAGGGTTGACTGACTTGGAATATTCTGCCACCTGCGAGTTTGGTATGCTCAATGGGATAAGCTAACCACCCACCAACAGCTTGGCCTCTATAGCGCTGAAGAAGTCCAATCCGAGTAGCACATCGTCGAGCGCAGATGGTAAAATCAGTCGTACATCTGCCTGAATTGCCCGCGTTAGCTCCATTCGTGTCCCATTGGCCAACGCAATCACCGTCCTCACTGCTCGTCTGTTGTCCGGGGTCTCGATGATTCGTGCCTCCTGTTCGCTGAGAAAGCTCCGCGTGGCACCAGTGTCCAACTTAGCTACCATCAGCTCATCCTCGATCCTCGTCTCTGCAGCAAGCCGACCATCCCGCAACCGGATAACGCCCACTAGTCCCCGGACTCGCTCTTCTGCTCTCCCACCTGTCCTGTATTTGATGAGAGGCGCTGGGCGTTGCCCGGCCCCTGCGTCTGGCAGCAGTCGTTGGTCCTTTCTTCTCGGCGACCACAACTCCAGCAGAACAATATGCGCGTCCCACGACATTCCCTGGCGAAATGTCCAAGTGTTCCGCAGTTGCGGCATGCATTACGCGAGTCCACTGGCTGCTCGTTGCTGGCTGAACCTGGTGTACCCTGCATATTCCCGTCGGTTGGAGACCCTGTTGGCTGCGAAGTCGCCCACTGTGTTTGGGGCTCGTTGTGCCTGTTTCGCGCTTTGACACGGCTGTGGATCCGGTAGGGCGAGCCACTCGTTCGTTACTTGCTTGGTTCCTCGCTTGGCTTGGTGCTCGCGCTCTCGGGCGACTTCAAAGTTGATCACCAACTGTGTCAGATGCTTGAAAGTGCGAAAATCCATTCGTCGCACGTACAGTTGGTACTCCAGCAAAAGGTTCTCGTAGACACGCTCCAGTTCTTGCCCTTCTGTGTAATCAGCGCGGTTCATCATGAGGTGAATATCCACAAGATACTGCTTGTATCCCTCGTTTTCTTTCTGGTATCTCATCCGAATCTCGTCCTCCAATCGCTGAAACTACCGTGGAGGTAGAAAGAAATCCAAGAATTCCCTTCGGCACACGCTCCATGGTTCACCCTGCAGGTAGCTCGTTCAGAACCAATCCTCGGCAGTACCTTTTAACAGCTCCGGTACCGTTTGTGCCAAACATCGGTGGTCCACTCGGTGTGAAACGTTCGATGAATCGCAGCGGGTTGGTCGTGCCGTCAAAGGTGACTCCCCAGCGCTGCCTGCGTTCCACTCCCATGGTTCCATAGACGTCATGTCGATTCGTTACCATCGCTGATGCTCCCCTCTCGTTCGATTGTGACCCGCGCTGCTGTTGGCCAGGCACCGGTATGCTTAGGTACTGCACACCCGGGTCGCCTGGGTCTCGTGTTGGCGATTGGCTCGACCTTTGTTGCTCTGGTGGGGTCGTTGATGTCTTATCTGTATGGGGTCCTTTTCCCATCGTAGTAGGCGACAGGCTCCGGGAGCATGGTTGGGCATCAATCTTGATATCGGGGGTCCATGCCTTTCCAAACATAATTTCAAACTCCTCTAAGCAAGCCTGGATGGTGGCGGAGTGGCCTTCACCAACCACAAAAGCAGACATGCGGCCTCTGAGTTCCTCCACGGTGCCGACACGGTTGAACCCTAACTCGTCAGCAAATGCTTCCAGGTCCGCCTTACGCCGGTATGAAATCTATGCTACTCCTATCATGTTGCACTGTGTAACCATATCCTGTGTCCTTGTATCCTGGTATCCTTGTGCCTGGTTGCTGTGGTAAGCCTAGTATTATTTTCGTATACTAGCTGTTATCCTGTGCCTTGTTGCTGGTAGCCTAGTATCCTTTGTATATACTAGCTGTTATCCTGTGCCTGGTTGCTGGAAGCCTAGTATCCTTTGTGTATACTAGCTGGTATCCGTTGCCTGGCTGCTGGTAGCCTGCCAAGATAAGTCTCATATTTTTTTGTTAAATAAAAGATTTGCTTGAAGAACGAGGTGTACCACTTGATAGCTCTGGGTCGACTGTGTCGCTCTGTGCCTTGGTCGCTTGATTTATATCGTTTTCTTTACGAACGATCGTGCCCGAGGGTTCACGAGTGCCGCTCTAACCGTCTCTCTCCTTTGACATTCGTAGCTGCGAGTACCACAAAAAAAACTCTGTCCTATTCGCTTTTCTCTGCTCCTCGGCCTATATTTATATACACATTGCCTATGCCCCCGAACGCCTCTTTCGCTGCCTTAGCGTGTAAACGTTAACGTGTACACGTTACGTGCATCGCCTCGTGAACATATAACCTTCAAAAAAACAATCCCTGGTACCTTTTTTTCCGAAATTGACTTGCGTACACACCCTCTTATATCTGCCATGACGACATTTTTTTTTCCTTTATTTCAAATATTTTTCTCTCGTTACGGGTCTGCCTATATATATGTATGCCCGCGTTCGCATGTCCCTACATGGTACCTGAAAGTGCCTACAAAACTGTGCCGGTTGCCAAAAATGTGCCACTGTGCAAACACCAAAACTGTGCACATGTGTCGTTTAATACTGTCCAATGCTATTTAATACTAGTACGACGTGCTTCAAAACAACAACCAAAACAATGGAACACAAACCCTGTATGCGTACGCGCGTTCGCTATAATGGTTTTGTCAGCGTTAGTGACAACGGCGCCTTCGTAGCAGCGCTCAAAACTGCAACGCAAAACAACAGCAGACACAACTAACGGCGGATTTCCCAAATCGTCTGTCCATGTGCGAGCGCGTGTATAAGCAAACGCATGTTCTTACACCCCTGTCGCAGCGCTGCCTATCACCGTTATGTGCACACCCCTGCAGGATCACTAGTACTACTTTTCTGTGTGAAAGTCACCACACTTTTCCTCACTCTAGCTTTTTACACTATTTCAGTGCCCCTTTCCAAAAAATATACATATTTTATACGCTTCTAAACAATCCCAGAGTCCCTGCTCGGGCGCCACCTGTAAGGTAGCTTTTCTATGGCTGAGGCAGCTCAGCCTCTCCAGGGCCACCTTACAAGAAATTTGTAATGTGACGGGACTCGGAAGGGGGCGGAAACTGAGACACTGTGCTTGGAAAAGTGGTCGCAAGTGGTACCAGGGCTGCACCGGTGGTCCGGTGGTCTGCCAACGCGCCTTATGACCTAGTGGTGACCCCTGCTGGTTCCGGCTTAAATGCCCCTGGTATTGACCATCCTTGGCCTCGTCCTCGTCCCTCGGTGTTTTGCCCTCTGGCGTCTTGCCCTCCATATTGCGTGTTCGTTGTCTCGCTTCCTCACGTTTCTACGCGCTGTTCAACGTTAGCCATCATTTGGCCCGCGGCCGTACTTGTCCGTTATAAGGTCTCCACGCAGCTAACTTCCCCGAGCTCATCGTATCGATCGCGAGCTCTTCGCTGCCGGCCCTTTTCCAAGCTTCGTTACATCGGCGGCGGCCACTGCCCACGCCGTTTTTCTTATGTCCCGCTTTGGCTGCGAGCAAATTTGTGGCTGCTTCTCCCTTCCTCTACTACTGGTTGCGTTTGCTGCTCACTGTGGCCGCTGCCCGCGCTGTTTTGCTCGTGCCATTCTGCTGCTGCGTTGGCTGCTCTGTTGCTCGCTACGACTGCTGCTCGCGTCGATTGGCACGCGCCATTCTGCTGCTGCGCGTAGCTGCGCTTTCTTTGTTCTCCGGCTTCTGCTGCTGCGTTGTCTGCGTTCTCTGGTCTCTGTTATAACAATACTAATAACTACCGTGGTCTGTTTATGGTTATTTAATTACAAAAATATAGCTCGTTGTTTTCATGTTCAACGCTATAAACCCAGGGTGGAATACTTAAATACTACAAATTATAATTAGCCGCCACCATACTTAATAAAACTTACAACTATAACAAGTTAAAACGTTGAAGTTGGACGCTCCCGACTGCGGTATACTCGATACCAGTAATGAAACAGATTATGCGTGGATCCAAAACTTTGTTGCAGTTTTTTGGAGATCGTTAAAATATATTCCTGCAAAATTTGGTGACTCTAGGTTATATGGGCGGTTTGGGGCAGCTTGGGCAGTACGGATTGGCGTGGCATCCAAAGCTTTTATGAATTTTTTTGAGGTTGTAATCACCTATCTTGGCACAAAATTTGGTGGCTATAGCTCAAAAACTGTCAAAGATATAAGCATTTCTGTATTTAATCTGCGAGGGGGCTGGGGGCTGGGGGCGGAATGGGTAGGTGGGGCTCCAAAACTTTGAAGCAGTTTTTGGGGAGTCGTTAACAGTTATCTACCTACTCTTGTGACTCTAGCTAAAACACGCACTATCGTTTTTAGCGAAGCGTTGGGGCGGTTGGGGGAGCCTAGGGCAGCATAGATGGGCGTGGCATCCTATCTTGGCACCAAATTTGATGGCTCTAGCTCAAAACCTGTAGTAGATATGGGCATTTTTGGTGTTAAACTGTTGGGGGCTGTGGGCGGAAAGGGTGGGCGTGGCTCCAAACTTTTTGATGGAGTTTTTTGGGGGTTGTTAGTAGCTGTTTTCTCCCCAAATTTGGTATTTCTAGCTGTAGGGGCTTGCGAAATAGCTGGATCTATCGATTTTGCATTATCGAGTGTATTGATTTCCCAGCCCCCTAGTTATCGTAGAACTCCAATCTTAACACTTTAATTTACTATGCCATAGATAAAGACATTTGCAAAAATTCAAGTATCTAGCTTAAAGGGTGTGGAAAAAAGTTGCGTTCATACAGACGGACAGACGGACAGACACCATGACGGACATTGCACAAACCCAATATACTCTTTACCTTCGCTATCGAGTATACAAATTGTGCATCGTCACAAGTTGTAGAAAGTATTTTTTCAAATTTAAGAATAAGCGAGTGTGGACTTAAAAGCGATTGATGGACGAAAACATTTAAAATTAATGAACAATTTGTTAAGTTTAAAGTGGATACTGGCGCGGATACAACTGTATTCCACTAGATATAGCTAAAAAGCTAAAACTAAATATTAAAAAAGAAAACCTTCTTATTGTTGATTACAATAAGGTTAAAGTAAACAATTATGGAATAGCTACAGCAAATTCAAATTCCCAAATTGAAAAATTTATTGAATTTTTAGCAGTTGACACGAAGAAGTTCCGAAGGCTTAAAATAGAGTCAACTCGTTCAGTCCTTGGTATATTGGCAATGTTCCTTTTTAAGAAAGCCAACAGTGGCTGATTTTTGGCAGCATTCTCAGTTGGTGTTGGTGGCCAGGTGTTGTAAGGTGCATGATTTTTGTTGTGATGGGTCAGTTCGTTTTCCAACGCTTTGGCGGCTTCTGACACGTTGCGGAGAAAAAGCCCTCCTTTTTGAACCGAGGATCAAGCAACGTGGATTATCTGGTCACAGTTCTTTTTTGTGTTCCAACAGTCTGCGTTTACTGCTATCAATTAAATTTAATACCATATCGAAAACTTCTTTGGATTGTACTTTGGGTTTTAAGCTTTCCATAGTATCAAGCAATTCACACACCACCAGAATTACATAGAAGCACATATGTATGGTGCCTTTGTAACTTATTAAATTTAAATTGTTCAAAATGTAATGTCATGACTTTTTGTAGAGGTACCCCTCATACTGCTCACTACTTGCTTGATGCTTCACCACTTGTCCGCGTTTCTGAAATTAAAGATTTAGGCATCACTCTTGATAGCAAATTAAAATTAGATTCTCACATATCGTCGATGGTCATTAAGGCCATCAATGTTCTTGGCTTCATCAAGCGGTGGTCAAAAGAGTTTAATGATCCCTACACCACTAAAACGCTATATACATCTCTAGTACGTTCCATCCTGGAGTATGGATCTTGTGTGTGGTCCCTGCATACGGGATTCACCAGGATAGAATTGAATCTGTGCAGAAGAAATTTCTTCTGTTTGCGCTTAGAAGCTTTAACTGGGTTCCTGGGATAGACCTACCCCCTTATTCAAGTAGACTTCTTTTAATTAATCTTCCTTCCCTTTTGAACCGTAAAATTATGCATGATGTAGTATTCATCACTAATCTACTCAATGGTGAAATCGACTCATCAGTTCTTCTAAGTCGAATAATATTAAATGTTCCAATTAGATCTACCCAAAACTTTTTACCTCTTATCCTTGATCGTTGCTCAAGCAACTTTTTAATTCATGAACCATTTCGTGTTATATGTTCTGACTATAACATGCTTTATTCTCGTGTCTCCTTGGATACCGCAACTTAAGAACTAAAACGATCGATCCTTTTTTCTTTATCTAATCGTAACCACTTATCACTTATATACGGCTGGTCTGATTGGGTTTTTCCCAATCCATGCAACAAATGTTGGACCACTAATTTTCTTGTTGAATTTCACAGAGCTTTAACGTTAACTTTGTAACTTTTTACGTTAATTTGATTTCAGATTTAAAAATAATTTTAAATTTTACTTTTAATTTAATTATTTTTTTAATAATTATTTTATATTCATTTTCATTTCATGTCAGCTACTCATAGCTGACAATAAAATAAATAAATAAATGTAAAGAGATGGAAAACTTTCCAAAACATCGATCGTAAAAAAATCGATCGGCCAATAAATTTAAAAGAGATGAAATAATTTTGTTCTTTAAGCTATGTGTACTTAAAAAAAATATTAATAAAAAAATCTAGCATGGCCGCTAAGATTTTACATAGAATACGTTCTATATCAAATTTGTCAAACAAAATAGACGTAATGACAAAACAATGAAAATAAAATGAGTAGAATATATTTTTTTTTTAAATGTCTGCTGAAAACCATATCAATGCAGGTTAAAGATTGAATGTAGTTTAAATAAGTTCCTAGAAGGGTTTGTTTTCCCTCCTGATAAATTTATTACATATATTTTAATATATTTTTATTCAATTTTTATATTTCTAGCGACTGTTTTGCACTAGTTGTAGTAGCTGAGACCCTCAAAATGCACAAATTAAAAATATCCCTTGTACAATTATTTAATAATAGTCAATAAAAAAACTCAAATATATAACTTAATATATAGATAATATATTTTAATTACTTACAAAAAACGTCTATTTAAGTGCTAGTTTATTAAATTATATACAACATGTTTTATTGATAATGAAAATTATTAGCTTATTGCCAAAATATAAATCAACATATTACACAGACATAATATTGAAGTAATCACGTTTTGCTATTTAATTGCACAAAGTTCATATTGAGTTTCTACAACCCTTCTAAGTAGCGTTGCATTAATCAGTATAAGTCAAAAGTTGAGACGACATGAGAAATGAAGCGCGTTTGCTTCACAAGCTTTACCGTTGTTGATTGCTGCTGCACTATGCGGCACTTTGACAAAAAAACGGTCATATATTAATTTTTACATGTCCTAAAATTATATACTTGTTTATGAAAATCGCTTGTAAAAATTATATAGTTAGCCCACCTCGATAATTTTTTAAAAAAATTTTAGTATTATATAAACAAGCTTAACTCCCAGATTTGGGCCTGATATATTCAAAACAAGAGGCGGTAACAAGCCAATTTTATAAAAATTATTTTCCTTTGGTTCTTACAATTCTAACGCAAAAAACCAAATCAAAATATCTTGCGTGGTTTCCGAGCTATTAATTTATGCCAGTTTTTGGCAAAATGCTCATAGCGTTGGCCCACCGCTTGCCTTGAAACACCGCGCAGGGGCAACTGAAACAGTCTATCCGCTTTAGCTATCACTATCGCGCCTGCTCGCACTTATTGCTAATACATGTACACATAAAACACGCATATGGAAAATAATGAAAAATTTATTGAGCTTAAAACTTTATTTACTTATGGATACAAAGTGTTTGTTGTATGTAGCAGTTTAATACTTTATATACTGTTCGAAAGCTAACAAATTCAATTAACTCCTATAAATGAGATTCCATTTGGGTATGTATAAAGTATAAAAAAATCAAAATGAGCGCGGCGAAAGTTGTCGCAGAAATGTTTACTTCAAATTTGCTTACTTCAAACCTGCCGAATAACGTATTCTACGTAAAAATCGACTGAGTTTCGTAAAAAACTAAGAAAACATGATGCACAAATATAAATTTAAGTTAGGTATCTTCAGCTAAATATGAATATTGTATTAGTAAGCGACTTAATTATACTCGATATCGAAGGTAAAGAGTATATTGGGTTTGTGCAATGTCCGTCATGGTGTCTGTCCGTCCGTCCGTCTGTCCGTCTGTAAGTTCGCAACTTTTTTCCACACCCTTCAAGTTAGAGACTTCAAACTTTGCAAACCTCTTTATCTATGGCATAGTAAATTAAAGTGTCAAGATTGGAGTTCTACGATAACTAGGAGGCTGGCAAATCGATAAACTCGATAACGCAAATTCGATAGATCCAGCTATTTCCCAAAAAACTGCATCAAAAATTTTGGAGCCACGCCCACCCATTCCGCCCCCAGCCCCCCCGCAGTTTAACACTAAAAATGCCTATATCTTCGACAGTTTTTTAGCTAGACCCACCAAATTTGGTGCCAAGATAGGTGTTGACGATCTCCAACCAAATTCATAAAAACTTTGGATGCCACGCCCATCTATACTGCCCTATCCGCCCTCAACCACCCCAACGCTTCGCTAAAAACGGTAGTGCGTGTATCTTCCATAGTGTTTGAGCTAGAGTCACAAAATTTGGTAGGTAGATAACTGGTAATGATCCCCCAAAAACTGCATCAAAGTTTTGGAGCCCCACCCACCCATTCAGCCCCCAGCACCCTCGCAGTTTAAAAACAGAAATGCTTACATCTTTTACAGTTTTTGAGTTAGAGCCACCAAATTTTGTGCCAAAATAGGTAATTATAACCCCCAAAAAAATTCATAAAAACTTTGGATACCACGCCAATCCATACTGCCCAAGCTGCCCCAAACCGCCCCAATGCTTCACTAAAAACGGGAATGCGTGTATTTTCCAAAGCGTTTAGGCTAGAGTCACCAAATTTGGTAGGAAAATAGCTATTAACGATCGTCAAAAAACTGCATCAAAGTTTTGGAGCCACGCCCCCCGTTCCCCAGCCCCCTGCATTTTGAAATCAAAAACGCCTATATTTTCCACATTTTTTGAGCTAGAGACGCCAAATTTGATGCCAAGATTGGTGATGAAGAAACCCAAAAATTTTGGATGGCGGCCCCACCCATACCGCCCCCAGCCCCCCCTTCCACCATATTCTACTAACTTTGAGCTAGAGTCACCAAATTTGGTATGAAGATAGCAATTAACATCATAAATAGATCTACTGCAAAACTTTGGACGCCACGCCCCCCATACCAGCCCCCAGCCCCCCTTCCACCATATTCTACTAACTTTGAGCTAGAGTCACCAAATTTGGTATGAGGATAGCAATTAACATCATAAATAGATCTGCAGCTAAACTTTGGACGCCACGCCCCCCATACCAGCCCCCAGACCCCAGCCCCCCTTCCACCATATTCTACAAGTTTGAGCTAAAGTCTCCAAATTCGGTTTGAGGATAGCTATTGACATGATACATAGATCTGTAGCAAAAATTTTGATGCCACGCCCCCATACCGCCCCAGCCCCTACCTTTAACAAACTTTGAGCTAGAGTCACCAAATTTGGAAGGAAGATAGCTTTTTGGCATCCCCATCTGCACCAGACAATCGTTGAGGCAGCGTACACCCCTGCCGTATCCACACACCATTGCAATCAGCTCTCTTTTAATCTGTTTTACTACTGGTATCGAGTATACCGCAGTCGGGTGCGTCCGACTACAACGTTTCTACTTGTTTTATATATGTGTAACCACTAAGCAGTAAAAAGCGCTAATCGAAATAAAATATCAAAAATCATTTCACAGCCCAAATCCACCAAAACTATTTTTCTTCCCCCATTAATGCGCTTGAGTAAAAAAACACAAGATTTTGTCTTCCAAGCCAGTCAAATATCAGTTTTGCTATTGCTGGTCAGTCTTACTCTTCCCAATATTTACCCTATGAAACTTTCCATTAATTCTTGCCATACAGTTACGCAAAGTTGCGAACAAATTTCGAAAGTGTATTCAGTAGTGCATTGGTAAATATGTTAATGGAAGAGCGCGTTTGCCGCCAACACAGAAAAAGGAAAAATATAAAAAACAACAAAAACCTCGGCAAGCAGCCCCATATATGTATCAATCGCACTTGCATACAATATGTACCAACAACTTTTTACCGTTCTTGCTGTCCGTAGACCCGCCGCCTCTTCAATCGAATGATCACTTTTCCATTGCCTCTGAACGCAAAGGAAAACTGAACAAAACAACAACGTGCTGGCTTGTCGTAGCTGAGACGCAAAAATTGCACAAAGAAAAAATACCCCTTGAACCAATATTCAATAGTTGTCAATAAAAAATCTAATGAATGATTTTAATATATATATGTATATATATATTGTTTATGCTAGAATATAAACAAACATGTAGAATTGAAATAATATTAAAGAAATTCAAGCAATTAATAATAAATATGCACATAATGTTAACATTGCACTTCTTTATGTTCCTCAAACTGTTTATAAATTGCCAAAATCCTAAAAGTGCGACAGGTCAGTTAATGCCAGAACAATAATTACTCATACAAACAAGCTGGATATACATACCGGAACACACACATGCAATTGCAAGGCATAGACAACAAAAATAAAAAATCTAGGCAGAGCACAAAGCATCAGTGCTGCCATATCAGCCTTTTTCCGGACAGATCTGTCCCTTTTTAAACATCGTCAGCCGGAAAAATAACCAAACATCCCCTATCCGGAAATCTGTCCTTTTTTAAGTACCATTGTCCTTATTAAGAATTTACAAAATATTGCCAACATTACGGTGTATGAAAATAAGGCCATCTATAATATGACCAATTTAAGGGCTGCTGCAAATATTGCAAATGCAGTATTAACACAAAAGTTGACCAAATTCGTGCTCATATGGCAACAAAAAAGCACCTGAGCAATGCAACGCCATTTCATCAACATAACAAGGAACGAAATGGCTGGCCAGGAAGCGGCGTTGGCGATGTGCATTGCCCAACAAGCTGCCATTTCACCGGTGCTGTGCAACAGCCACTTTGGCGCCAAAACTACCGCACCGGTAATGTTGCACCGTACAAAGTGTAGCGGAATAATCAAACATGTGTTGGCTGCACATTTTGAAGAAGAACTTCGATGCGACATAGGCGATGCAAAATTCAGCCTTCTGGTTGATGAATCAACGGATATAAGCATCACGAAAGTTCTAGGTGAATTTGAAACTCATTTCTCGTACTCAAATATTTTAAAATAATCTAATACTTTTTAGGTGTAGCTATAATCTACTACAGTGCTCAGCGCTCGCAAATTGTATACACTTTTTTGTCCCTGTTACAAATTAAAAGTGGAGAAGCTTTAACTATTGCTGATAGTTTGCGTGCGGAGCTTACTCGTCTTAAGCTACCCATATGCAACCTAATAGGCATTGGCACTGACAATGCAAGTGTCATGGTTGGTAACAGGAGAAGTGTTTACACCGAACTGAAGAAGTTTACCCCCTCGCTGATATTAATTAAATGTGTATGCCATTCGGTGCAATTGGCGGTTGACGCAGCATGTAAGCAAATCTTCCCCCAGTCGCTGGAGTTTATTGTGAGTGAGACGTACTCCTGGTTTTCTAAAAGCTATAGCAGACAAATTGCTTATAGGCAATTATACCAGTGCATAAATAATGATAGGGTAAACTTAATGCAATTTCTATTTTTTATTTGTGTTACGTTTATGTATGTTTTTAACTTAATTGTATGTGTTTATTGCAGACCATTTAATCGCCAGAAACTAATAACTATTTCCCTAGGTGATGACTAACTAAAATATGTTTTAACAATGTCTGTGTTTGTCCCAGTGTGCGTTCACTTACCAAATTTATGTATTAAAAATTAATTAGCCTTATTATTCAAAACTTAAGGCACCACTCAAGATTCCGCGAGTTTGCGACACTAGGTGGCTATCTATAGATAGTGCAGTACAACGAATCTTGGAGCAATGGGATGAACTAAAACTTCATTTTAGTACTGCTGCATTGGCAGAAAAATGTCATAAAGCTGGAATACTACGAGATTTGTTCAACGACGATGTCATACGTTCGTACCTGCTATTTCTTAAACCCATATATGAAGAAATGCAGCGAATTAATAAAAGCTTTCAAAGTAAAGATGCAAATCCGACGGAGCTCTTAAGCGATTTGATCTTTGGGATTCACATATTAAAATCTAAAGTGATTCCGCCACACAGTGAAATCGGTATTCTATGTGATGATTTCATAGCTCACGTAGAAAGAGACTTGTACTTAGGATATGAGTTTGAGCGTCAATTGAAGGCTGTCAAACATAAGCTCAAAGACAGCGATGAAAGTCGAATTCGTTTTGGCTGCACTGAGTTTGTTATTGAACTCATTAATCAATTAAAGCGCAGGTAAAGGCCTGTTTACTCTAGCAGCGTTCGAGATTACGTTTCACATAGCCGCAGAAGCACAAACTATGCAAATTCACTTCGAAATAAATTGCGTTCCTTTTTTATGAATGAAGGTGCTGTGACTTTCCAGCCAAAATAAAATTAATGAAATAATTAAAATTCAATTTTTTTCAATTTATTATTTTTCTGCGAAAATTTGCATAATTTTTGCCGCAAAAATCATTTTTTGTTGCTAATATTTCAGACAAATTTTTTTTAACAATGTTGGCTTCATTTACTGCCACTTCGTCCTCTGCTTCCTTTTGTTTTATTAAATCGCAGTATTCGACGAACGCTTTTGTTGCCACCGACAAATTCTCGTCAGCGGTGGTGTTTGTTCTTTTTCGTTTTTTTGGACACAGGTACAGGTACAGCTGCAGGTTCAGGCGAAAAATCAAAACATGGTGATGACGATTCCTCAATAATGTCATCAACATTTAGGGTTGAGGAGAACAAGTCATCATTTTCAAAAAATGTTGGCAGCGACTCCTCTGACACCGTGAAATTTGACTTTTGCCTAAACAATAAAAACATTTTTGTTGTAAAAAAAAACTAACAAAGTGTACATAATAAGTTATTACCGGCGTCTGTGTAAATGGGTTTTGAGAAACTGCAAACTTTCAAAATGCAGCCATTCCGAAGACATTCCAACTCCACCTGAAGGTTCCACTGTCCTCAACTCCTTTGAAAAGCGCTCTCTCTGGCTAGTCCAACGCCTTTCACAGATATCAACTTTAACAAACAAACATATCAATGCAAAAACAAATACAATAACTTTTATCAATATGCTTACCATTGCAACCAAGTTCTTTGGCAATTGTAGACCAAGCTTCTCTTTTTTTAATTATATTTTTAAAGTCTTTTGACTTTTTGTCATAAATAAAACTATAATTTTGCACTAAAATTATTAACTGATGATCAGATAAATTAGATGTTTAACTGTTAAACGTTGTTGACTAACGTTTTGCAAGACTGTTTTCGAACAGCTGTTCGTAAATCAACACTGTTCGACGTAAGAAAATTAATTATTTGCAATTAAATGTAAGATTTAGATATCAGCATTTTCTTTATTTATATTTTTTTTTTTTTAGATTGAAAATTTTGAAATTTTAAAAATATTGACCTGTTTTCTGTTGAAAATTGCTTAGCAGCACAGAAAAAACTAATTTGTAAAGTGCTAGAATTGTTCAATGTTGAGTCAGACGATATTGAAAAAATTCATACTCAATATACAAACATCCATTTGTTGAAATGGCAAAGTATAGAAAACACTCTTATGTTTTGGGCCGAGGTGGAAAAGTATAAAGATTCGGCAGGGAACAAAACGTTTTTCCAGCTTGCCACATTTGCATTAAACATTTTGTCGCTGCCTTGGTCGAACGCAGAGGCGGAGCGTGTGTTTAGCCAGGTGAACTTCATTAAAACGAAGGTGCGGAATGCTCTCCAAAGTGAAACATTAAAAGCTATTTTGTCCATACGGTAAGACGTGTTGTTTTTTAAATTATAATATAAAAAATAATAGACATTTTGTACATTTAAGATTCGGATTACGTCGAAATAACCAATGCTGCCACGACTACGCTGTACCCGAAAATTTTTTGAAAATGATTGGCACATATGCAGCTTATGTTGAAGAAGAACAAGACGCCGAAAACGAGGAAGAAGATTTAATCGACGCAGCTTTAAAACTATTATAATATTTATTAAAAAAATACAAACTTCGTACGAAAAGCAATGTAATTTTCTGTCCTCTTTTCTGTCCTTTTTCCATTATTTCTATCCGTTTTCTGTCCTTTTTTTTGGTCGATCTAGCCTTTTTTTGTAATCGATAGTTGGCAGCACTGCAAAGCATACATATACACAACGATGGGATCCAGCGCCTCGAGTCTGCTGTTGCTCATCGTTCGCAAGCAAAGCAGGCAAGAGAATGACTTGCAGTTTCTGTGCGGCAAACTTTGTCTGCAAAAATTTGAGGCGAGAGAGTTCTGCAAAGCGCTCTTTTCGCTCTTTTTTCTGCATGTATCCAATCGCAGTGGTACTGAATGATAAGATTCGCCGTACTGAATAAATGCCCTATATTATTTGCTGCTTAGTGCTTTAAGTCAATAACAAGTTAATTAAACTTATATAAAAAGGGTATAAAAACATTTTCTTTTTAAATCACCGATCAATTGCATTTATTTATTTATTCATTTTATAACGCAAAAATAAATTAAAATTTTAAGGGCCGATTTCTCAATGTCCGGTTAGCGTAACTATCCCAAGTTTAGTCGAAATTGAGTTTCTCAATGTTCGTTTAGGGCTTAGCGTGCGATAAACTTAACCGATGCCTGAGTGCCGGCTAAAGGCCCACCCAAACGTTGATTTCTTTCTTAAAGACTCGTTGCAAGACTGAACGAAAAGTTTGCTTACGCATTGAGAATCATCGGCATAGCCATACGTTGCTTAAGTGCTTTGTCTCTTCTTCTTATATTGCAATGTAAACAAACCATATGGCTTTAGCGGTGGAACATTGTTGCCATGTGCTCTTTGTTTATGCCATTGAAAATAAATGTTAACAATTAATGTAATACCATGTTAAAAACATATTATAGATATTTTTATAGATCTAAAGCATTATATCAATGTGTTTATAAACAATAAAATGATGATATAACAATTTTGTTAAATAATTTCCATAGAATAAAAAATCAGCGACAACTCTGTATTGCTCAGCATTCATGCATGTTTTCACTCCAGTCAAACCATGCATTCAGTCTTAACAGCATTCGTTAAAAAAATAACTCAACGAACTCTTGCGTAAGCATCGTTTGGGTCGATACTCGGCGTATCATATGTTCAAACTTTGCGTGCCGCGAGTCTTTAAGAAAGAAATCAACGTTTGGGTGGGCCTTAACATTTATCGTTCGTTAAAGGGCCGATATAAATATCGCTAAAACCATCGTTAGGAAAACAACTGGCTCAAGCCGTCACTTGCATTGTATATGTTTTATTTAGGGTTGCCATCCGTCCTGGAATTCCGGGACATGTCCCGCTTTTGCAGGTAATGTCCCGGTGTCCCGACCCGACACGAAATTGTCCCGGTTTTCTATTGTTTCGATGAGTAACGGATTTTTAAATGGCTGCTACTAGACGACGTGAACTTTTCGTATGATGAAAGTGTAGCGAAGTGTGTTGAATAATTTTTTGAGAAAAACATTTCGAAAGACGATTCACTCTTGTTCGACCAAATTGCCAACTTGAATTAGTTTTTGTCAAGACAAGTGAAGAAGTTTTTTGAGAAAGGCTCCGCAGATAAGCTGGTACAGTTTTTTGCAGCAAACGTAAACTCGAGCTGTTACTCGGAACTTCCCGAGTCGGAAGTATTGAAAATAGCAGAATCTTTTATGCAATTCCTCCGCACAATGCAAATTGCGAACGGTTTTTTTCGTTAATAAATTCACAGTGGTCAGACGAAAGAAATAGGTTGCTGGTGGAGAATGTTGAAAACTTAATGATTGTTCAATTAAATTTTGTAGACATGAGTAGTTTGAACTTTTATAAAGAATTGATGGACAAAAAGAATATAAGTGTATTGAAAAAAAATAGGCAGTGTGTAGAAGTACAATAATAAGTAAGTTAACATAATTAATAAATAATAATAATTGTACGTAGTTGTAATGACGCATGGCCTGTTAAGCTCATTTCAGTTTTTAAGGAATAAAAATATGTGAGCATTAAATTTGTAATGAATAAATATATCAATATTAAAATTGTGATGGTGGGGGGGGGGGGTTGTGGTCGAACGTCCCGGAATGGCCTGAGCCCCAGGTGGTCACCCTAGTTTTATTATTATACAAAATATTTTGGTTTGACTTCACAAGTACATTACCTGCATGCTTCTCAGCAACCGAAACGTTTTTCTTACGTTGGCGCTTATATATTTTAGCCGCGCTCAATAAAATTAATGTTTTAAGCATTTGTTTCGAATTTGGCGGTCACAAAACAAAAAATATACCACACCAAACAGGTGATTTCCTCGTAATTAGTTGGCAGCACCATCAGAGCGATAGTATCTGAACGAATAAGGTTAACTTTGCATTGAGAAAACCAAACTGGTTTAACACGAGCATTAAAGTTATGCCGAGATAAACTAATTGACACTTTAACTGGACATGGAGAAACCGGCCCTAAAGCATTTAGCTGCAATTCTTTTTTGTATTTTCGTGGTATTAAATGAATATTCAAATAGTAAATTTCGGTATTATTTCGGGCACACAATAGTTTATTTCCAAAACTTGGTGTCGATCTGTTAGATCCCAAGTATCGATTATATCTTGGTATCGATTTATTGTTTTTTTTTTTTCTACTTAAAATAAAATGCACAATATTGGTAAAATGAGCTTAAAAGTTTTATTCAAAATTGGCATATTTGCATTGTACTAGAAATAATAATATGTATTTTCACAAGATTTGCGTAGAGCGAAAAAAGTTTCTATAGTCGATTTCACATAAAGGCTACTGCTGCTGCTCGACTTTCCATCCCAGGAATCTGCTTGGTTCGAAGCTTCCAAAGTACATATCGCTAACCTTTCCCTCTTTTTCGGTTTTGTGGTAAGTTTTTAAAAATTAGAGGTGTTTCCGCTTAGTTTGATTATTATAAAATAATCTCTGACTATTTTGTCACTTCTGCCTTCGGCAGGTTTAAGTCGGTTTCCTCTTGTTCAGCCATTTTTTACAGTTTTTGTAACAATTATGCAGGGGTGCCACAGAAAACGCCCGTGGAATTGACTTCCACTAGTAGCAATAACGTCCGAACAATTCCACGGTGCCACAGGTTACCGAATGGTTTCATATTTTTAGTTTGGGCACCAACCTTATCGGACTTGGCTGCTAAGGGCTGCCACCGTGCCAGACTAAATTAGCCAAGTGTTTGTTAAGCGAATTTTTTCATTTTAACGTTGCAGAATAAGTGGTTCTCGATATTTTTTGTGTTTTTATTACATTGTTTTATTTATTTATTGTCAGCTATGAGCAGCCGACATGAAAATAAAAATAATTTAAAATAATTATAATAAAAATAATTAAGTTTAAAGTAAAATTTAAAATTATATGTAGTTCTCAAAGTAAATTAAGGTTGAAATAATTATAAAGTTAACGTTAAAGCTCTGGGGAATTCAAAGAAAATAAGTGGCCCAACATTTGTTGCGTGGATTGGGAAAAACCCAGAAAAACCCAATCAGACCAGTGGTATATTAGTGATTAGTTGTAACGATTAGATAAGGCAGAAAGGATAGATCGTTTTAGTACTGGAGTCGAGGTCTCCAGAGAGACAAGAGAATAAAGCTTGTTGTAGTCAAAACATAATACGCGAAATGGTTCATGAATTAAATAGTTGCTTGAGCAACGATCGAGGCTAAGGGGTAAATAGTTACGTGTGGATCTAATTGGAACATTTAATTTTATTCGACTTAAAAGAACTGATGAGTCGATTTCACCATTAAGTAGATTAGTGACAAATACTACACCATGCATAATTCTACGGTTCAACAAGGAAGGAAGATTAATTAAAAGAAGTCTACTTGAATAGGGTGGTAGGTCTATTCCAGGAACCCAGTTAAAACATCTGAGCGCAAACAGAAGAAATTTCCTCTGCACAGACTCAATTCTATCCCGGTGAAGCCCGTATTGCGGGGACCAAACACAAGATCCATACTCCAGGATGGGGCGTACCAATGATGTATATAGCGTTTAAGTGGTGTAGGGATCATCAAACTCTTTTGACCACCGCTTGATGAAGCCAAGTACATTTATGGCCTTATTGACCATCGACGATATGTGAGAATCAAATTTTAATTTGCTATCAAGAATGATGCCTAAATCTTTAATTTCAAAAACGCGGACAAGTGGTGAAGCATCAAGCACGTAGTGAGCAGTATGAGGGGAACCTCTACAAAAAGTCATGATTTTACATTTTGAACAATTTAAATTTAGTAAGTTATAACGGCACCAAGCCGACAGTGCACCCAAGTCCGACTGTAGTAAGTTACATAGAGAATCGTCATTATAGGTGAAACATAGCTTTACATCATCAGCAAACATAAATACACGAGAATTAGTAATAACAGCAGTAAGATCGTTAATAAAGAGATTAAATAGCACTGGTCCTAGGTGACTCCTCTGAGGGACACAGGAGGTAACAAAAATAGATTTGGATACAGAAGATTTAAAAACCACTTTTTGTGTTCGGCCACACAAGTATTCAGAAAGCCACGACAAGAGTTTCGCTGGAAATCCAATAATATTTAATTTTTCGAGCAGCAAAGAATGACTTACGGAATCGAATGCCTTACTAAAATCTGTATAAATGACGTCAGTCTGCATTTTATCCCGATCCCTTTGACAACAATTGAGGTGAACTCAAGAAGGTTAGTGGTAGTAGATCTTCGCCTTATAAAACCGTGTTGATAAGGGAATAAAATTGAACAAAAAAGTGCTGTAATTGAGAGCATATAATTTTTTCAAAGACTTTCGGAATGGCAGACAACTTGGATATTCCCCTATAGTTTTTAACGTTGGACTTAGAAGAATTTTTATGAAGTGGAATAATAAAAGATTCCTTCCATATACCAGGAAACACAGCTGAGTCAACCGGTAAGTTAAATAATTTATGTATAGGTTTACAAAGTGAATCCGCACCGTATCTAAGTATACAACCTGGAATCCATCTGGACCAGGCAAGAAGCCGGGTTTGATAGAGTTAAGGGCGCCTAGTAGCGTACACTCAGCTATAACGGGGACATAAATGCAGTTTGACGCTTGAACTTGAAAAGGATAGGAATTATTGCAACTATATAATCTCGATGAGTATACTGATTGAAAATACTCAGCAAATATGTAGATCAGCCACTGCTTGATCGGAACTTGCTTTTGTATTATCAAGGTAAACCGAGGATGGCAAGCATGAAGATTTACGTTTTAAGGTAACAAATTTATAAAACTGTTTCGGATCGCGGGAAAAGTTTGATCTGGAACGATTGAGATAATTGTTATAACAAAAAGTGCTTACGGAAATAAAATTTTTCTTTGCAATTATATACGAGGATAAATCTATTGTATTTCCAGATTTTTTAAATTTTTTATAGGATCTTGTTTTCATGTTGTTTAATTTTGATAGTTCCCTCGTAAACCAGGGTGGTTTATTTTCACTTGAAGGGACAGTGAGGGGAACACAGATATCCAAATGCGAATTCAAGGTCCTGTAAAAAATGGTGATGGCAGTATCCATATCACTACAAGAATAAGGTTGAGACTAATTAGTATGCTGAAGCAAATCATTTAATTTAGTAAAGTCAGTTTTACGAAAGCAAAGTGTCTTTAAAGAATTGTTAGATGCTGGTCTAAGGTTGAGAAGTTCGAAGGAAAGTTCTAAAGTTGGATGGTAGGTATCTTCAGGAAGCACTAGAGGGGATACTCTACTAACATTACTACAATCAGAATCAGAAACAAATATCAAATCTAACAATTTATTACTACTGTTATGCACCCTGTTAACTTGCGATAGGCCTAACTCTAAAAGGCCATCGATAAAATCATCAGAAGTGGCCGGTAATTGCGCTGAATATGTGCCTTTCACTGACCATACAACATGTGGCAAATTAAAATCACCAACCACTATAAGTTGATCCATATCCTTCAACAACGACGAAACAAGTTGCAGAGCATTCAAATGGGTTATGTAAATGTTATTATCAGAATTGGGAGGAATATAAGAGCATATAATACACAATGAATAATCAGATATATTAGGTTTTAGCCAGGTTTCTGTGAATGCAACTATCTGTGCATCAAAAGATAAGCTGTTTACATAAAGATTAGAAAGCTTAGTGTTAAGGCCTCGAACATTCCGATAGGTCAAGCTAACTACTTTTATTAGTTTTTTGCCGCTGAAGTTGAGGCAACAGGATGGATAACCGGCGGTGCACTACTGATTCTTATGCCATTATTGACATTGTTTCGCCTGTTAACATACTCCTTTACCACGAGCTTTGGTGGCCAAAACTTTTCAGAACAAATTGTTGTGAAAATTCGGGCGAAACACCCAAATTGAAAGAAGATATGCTTCGGGCGTGTTTAAATTTAAACTTTTCCACAGTAATACGCGGGGAATCAATTTTACTTTTAACGTAGGCATTTACTTCCTCCAATGAAGTATCGGAGGCAAGCCTTGACAAGAATATGAACTTATTTACGGGTACAACAACAAGAGGCTTGTGGACCCGTGCTGTACCTAAGGTAGAATCAGTCGGCACACAGGCTCTTGAAACAGAAAGATCGGGAGTTATGTTGATAGATTGACCGTTAGAGTCTAGATTTCCAATAGGCGAGTTAAACAACATAAGCGGGCTAGCTGAAATAGCCGCTGGTGGATTAATGCTAGGCACTAGAAGGGATTTAGTGGGCGGAACATTTGGGACACTAACATTGAGAGCCATAAGGTAGATTGAGTCAGCTGACTCTTAAGTTATTTTTTCTTAAGTTATGTCTTGAGGAAACAGGCCTTTAGACATTGTTTACATTTTGGTTGTGAATGACAATTTTTTAGTGGTGGAATCAAAAATATCGAAACTAACTTTTGAAACAGGAACATTCCCAGAGGATGTTGGAATATTTTGAAAAAACTTGGAACGGGTACTTCAAACGTAACATCATTGATGTTAGATGTTAATAGCTGAATCACAGTAGGGCACATTTAAAATCTAACATCAATGAAGATAAGGCTTGTTGTCATATAAAACGGAAACCGAAGCCTCAACTGAGTTCACATGGAAAACATATAGAAATGACCAGCTATAAGTTGGCTGCATTTGTAGAAAACAGCTGATCGTCGGTTAGCAGCAACCGAATAAAGTCAAAAGTACTTGTTTCGGTTTCGGTTGCTAATGTAATGAATTTTGCTTTCGGTCGCTGGCAACGGAAAAATTAATATTTTCAGTAGAGTTTCGGTCGCTGTCGCAAATGTACTGACTTCGGTTTCGGTTTTGGTTTCCGTTATGTGTGACAACAGGTCTTTACGCATTAAGTTCCCTGTCCAAGTTTTTTCAAAATATTGAAAAATCCTCTGGATTTAATCCTGTTCTAAGTGTTTTTATTTAGTTAGTTTCGATGTTTTTGATCCCACCACTTAAGGCATCTTCCATATGGCCAACATTATCAACAAGCATACTTTGCTGCTGAGCAACTATAGATATAGCTGAATATCTTGTATCCATTCTATAAACATATATTCAGTTCAGAGAAAAAAAAATCTGGTGAAATAAGCGTCACTTTTACAGATGAATAAGCAGACGCTTGATGTTAGATGATGCAATGTGAACTTGAACTTCACATCTTCTCATCGTTCCCCGTGATGTGCCCTAGTGTGAAAAAGCCATAAATGTGCCCTAGTTTGAATTGGCTATAATGGACACACATCGATAGCTGGGCATAAGAGCAAGGCTGCCATTTTAGCTTTTTTCCTGAGAGGTCTTGCTGTTTTTGAAACACGATTGCGTGAAAATTTTGACAACAAAGGGTTGCGGGAATTTTAGTTTTAAAAATATTTTATTGAGCTATTTTTAGCTTTACTTGATTTTTCACCATATACTTAATAGCTATCTTTGACAGCACTAAACATAATTCATATGATTAGCGATAATCGATTTTCGATTATAAAATCTATCAAATTCACATAGAGGCTCGAACCATGATACATGATATGCGATACACGATGGCTGTCGATCGAATCGGCTGTAACTAGAATATTGGACCAGTGGCATGAACTAACGCTTCATTTCGGTATTGCTGGTACGCGAGAAAAATGTCTACAAGCTCAAAATCTGTACGATTTGTTTAAGGCACTAAAAACCTTCTGTACCTAAAGTTTTTGAAACCAGTTTTGCAAGAAATGCAATACGTAAACAAATGTTTTCAGAGCCAAAGTGCAGACTCGACCAAATTGTTGAATGACCTTATACTGGCTATAAGATCTCTGCAAAACAAAATAATACCAGAAGAAAACAAGAAGAAACGTTGCAGTCGGACGCACCCGACTGCGGTATACTCCATACCAGTAATAAAACAGATTAAAAGAGACCCGATTGCAATGGGGTGCGGATACGGCAGGGGTGTACGCTGCCTCATAGAATGTCTGGTGCAGATGGGGATGCCAAAAAGCTATCTTCCTTCCAAATGCGGTGACTAACTCAAAGTTTCTTAAAGGTATGGGCTGGGGGCAGTATGGGGTGACGGCATCAAATTTTTTGCTGAAGATCTGTGTATCACGTCAATAGCTATCTTCATTCCAAGTTTGCATATATTTTTATGTCTATCTAGCTGTTTTTGCTCAAAAAATTATGGCAGCACTGCATAAGAGCCATAGTTTTCTCATTATGTACATATGTTGCCGTACGCTTAGAAAATATCCACATACGTATATATATGTACATTGATTTGTGTGGAATTGCAAACAATATCATGCTGAATTAACGGATCGAACAGCCTTTTAAGTTACAATGAATTTATTATCACAAAAACTGGCTGATAGTTTTCTCTAAATTTATTTTTTATTTACATATGTATGTACATAGCTTCTTGAAGAATTTAGCTTTAGTTTGGTAAGTCGAAGTTTAATGGCTTTCATATCCGAGAAAAGATATTAATGTTATTTTGCATTGTAGGCTCTAATCGTAATCAAGCACTTTTCTGTGCCTCGTGAGTTTAGATATTTTAGAAATGCTGGAAATTTAATATCTGTATCACTTGTTTTACCTATATTGAAAGCTGAAGTTTGCCAAATGTAATACATTTTTGCATTTGTTAACTATTCTTCGTTAAAATTTATTGGTCCGGCTATATTTTTTAATGTGTGTGCGACTAGTTCATTGAACTAGTAATTTTGCGTGAGCTGTATCGAACCAGGTAAGAAAATTAAAGGAGTACTATCGACAAACAACTGAGAATTCATAGCATTACATAGAATTTGCATTATTTGGTCAGTTCGCTATCGCCACATTTAAAATATACTATATATTATGTGAAGTGCAATACTTCAGATGAATTCATTTATATACCCGGTTGACTTTTAACGAACTATGAGTACCACTCTAATTAGGTAACACTAACAACAAGGAAATGTGCATAAAAAACTTTCATTAAAACCAAAACTTTAATGGCCAATTTAATCGATTATTTTTAAATATTCACATAACTGGCGTTATTACCTAGTACATAATATTACCAGTAACATATTTCGTTTTGACCCAATGAGAAAGACTCGTGTCTGGACCTCGTCTTGCGTCTCCCAGCTAATTGCTGCTTAGAGATAGCTGCCTGTACTTCAGGTCAACAATGAACTCCTACACTTGCAAACTGCACAGCAAATGTACTGACATGATTTTCCTCGCTCCGCAGCACTCCCATCACAATGAAACTGTTACAGGTTGCGGCCGACAAAGTTGGCGTGCCCGTAGAGGCATTTCGCTTGCTAATATCGCTACTAGCCGGTAAGTGCATATAACTTATATGTTTTTTATAAGTTCAAACATTTTTGTTTTTTGTCCACCTAAGGCTATCCCATCGCGGCGGTTTATCAACGATGTGTAGTCGATTTACCCACCAAGCCTATGCGAAATTTGTACTTTGCATTTTGTGGCATAAGTTTGTGCTATTTAAACTATGGCTTGGATACATTTCACTCACTACTGTGCACTGGCGTCACCTATTTGCTTGTTGTCTTGCTGCGCGGGGCGCCTCTTGTGCTGCTGGGAGTTAATTTTATTTTTCATATGACCTACCTTTTGCTTGGATACTACTTTACGGCCAGTAATGATTATGACATTTTATGGACGATGCCGCATTGTATTTTGACGCTGCGCATGATTGGTTTTGGATTTGATGTTAGCGATGGCCTGAAGCCCGAGGAGTCGCTTTCAAAGGATCAAAAAGACACAGCGCTGAAACAAATACCTTCGTTCTTAGAGATGTTAGCATATGCCTACTTTCCAAGCAGTTTTTTGATTGGACCTCAATTTCCCTACCGTCAATATCAGAGCTTCATAAATGGCGAGTTTCGTAAACACAATGGATGCGTTATTGCGGGGCTGAAGCGGCTGGGTGCCGGTGTGCTTTATCTGTGTGTAAACCAACTGGGTTTGTCCTATCTGCCGGATAACTATTTCCTTTCACCAGACTTTGCTGCGGAGTCATTTATGAAACGCATCTTCTTCTTGGGATTCTGGGCGAAGTTTACGCTTTATAAGTACATTTCGTGCTGGCTTTTCGCCGAAGGCTCGCTAATGTGCATTGGCTTCACGTACAAGGGAAAGGATAAGCTTGGTAACCCTGACTGGTCGGGTTGCAGCAATGTCAAGCTGATGCTGCTCGAGTCTGGAAATACCATGCAGCACTACGTGCTTAGCTTTAATGTGAACACAAATCATTGGGTCGCTCACTATATATTCAAGCGATTGAAGTTCCTGAACAACCGCAATATCAGTTATGGGGCTGCTTTGGGTTTTCTGGCAATTTGGCATGGCTTTCACAGTGGTTATTACATGGCCTTTTTAATGGAGTTCATGATTGTTAGTACCGAGAAGCAGGTGAGTGGGATATTATTATTAAGTAATGTTCACATTAACTTAATAATTTTGTATTTACAGATTGAAAGCACTTATACCAAATACGTTCTGCCCAAATACGGCGATGTGTTGAACAATTCAAAAATCTATGGAGTAATTTACTTATTATGCTTAAAATCCTACAATATTGTCTACATGGGCTGGTGCCTTACCTCGTTTGTTTTTCTTAAATACGAACGCTGGATTACGGTCTATAGTGCGGTGAATTACTTTGGCTTCATATATATAATAATATGGGCGTGCTTTTATAGGGGATACCGTTACTATCGGAGCACACAGAACAAGGAGCCCCAGAAGGCAGTTAATGTAAAACAAACCAGAGATTAAATAACTTAACATCGAAAAACCTAAGCCAAGCTCAAAACCACAAACGCATATGGAATCTAAAAAAAATTATGTAATATAGTAAATGAATATTAATATTTTAAGGTACATGCACATAAAATGTAGAAGTTAAAAGGATAAAACTAAACTTTAATTTGCGACTCTTTAATCACTTAAATCATCTTGCCATTCTGTTAATCACAAAAACAATGTCTAGTCAAAAAAAGTTATGTTACTTTATGAAAACTTAATGGAAAAACGCATCGAGTCTTATCTTATTAAAACGGCAATACATTTAAATTCATAAATATTTCCATAACGTGATATGTCTACGCTCAAAAAGGTAAAATTTAAATATTTGGTTTTCTTTAGTATTAAGTGCAGTTCTACATCCAAAAATTCAACTAACAATTTTTCTTTAAAAAGGAACAATTCATTTTGTTAACATATTTATTGGGGTCAGATCAGAACAATTAAAATGTTTCAAATTGCAGCAGTGGTCTGTCTAGTGGTCCATGGGCTGTGCATCTCCGTCGCCCGTCTCTAAACGACGCTTGACGCCACCAACTGCAGCAACGCCTTCCTCATCATGCACAGTAATCTCGCTAAACATGTAATCATCCTGATACTCCTTCAATATTTTGCTTGAGCGATTCTCGTCTAAAAACAGCGAATACACCTTTTTAACATCTTCGGTATTTACTTCGGATGCCTTCCGACGACGACAAACTAAGTTGGCTGTGGTTATTAATTGTATGGCATAGCGCAGACTAGTGTCTGTGGCAATTCGAGTTAGAATTGTTAGAGCGTCAGGATGCATGATGCAGTCCTCCTCTTCGCAGCGTATTTTGAGTATCTCCTTGACCTCCTTCTCGGTGTATGGAACAGTGCGTATTATGATCATGCGATCAAGCAAATCAATTGGTATGCCGTGTGGACTGCGATAGTTGGTGCCGCGTATGCGTGTTATGCCACGGTTTGTGGCCATAACAACAACTGGGGCCATATCCGACTCTAGGGCGCGATTTAAGAATGAGAAGCACTCTATGTCTAGCATGTGCACCTCATCAATAAAAAGCACGCCAGGGTTTATTTCAGCTTTACCCTCCTCTCGCCACTCCAGCACCTTGTTGTTGATTTGGTCACGCACTTCTTGCTTGATTTCACCAGTGTCACCGGAAAACAGTGCTAAAAAGCCGTGAGTCCGACTGTTAATTACATCGATCTCGTGAAGAGTGACTGTGTGCACAACTTCTTTGCGCTTTTGCAGCTCCCCCTCGGGGCACTGCACAAAACGCGTCTGTGCCCCCGTGGCATCATAGTCTCGAGCTCGAGTGAAGCTGCGTCCTAGCTTGTTAACCTTGCCCGAAGCCTTATCAATAGTAACAACATCGCCAGCTTGAATCTTTTCCTTCATAAAACATTCGATGATCTTGTTGCCCAGATCGTAGTTGGTTTCCATTTCGGTGGTTTTTAGTGTGACCTTTCCCACTTTTTGTCCAGTCCCTGTGGCAGGACGTTCAATTTGAATTTCGACCACTTCGCCCTCAATAATCTCTGTCTCTTCCTTAATACGCACTCCAATGCTTTTGCGCAGCGCCTGCGAAAGAGCCTCCGTTTTGCTCATTTCCAGCGAGTATATCTCCGAGCCCGACATACTTGTAAACGGCGTTTCAGTGCCAAGAGCCTGAGCCATGCCTACGGCGATGGCAGTTTTTCCGGTACTCGGCTCGCCTGCTAACAGAATGCAACGTCCGGCGATTTTACCCTCACGAACCATATGAACGACAACGCCAGCGGCACGTCGTGCATCTTTTTGTCCCACCATGCCTTGTGAGACAGCGCGTGCCTCCAGTACATCATCCAGTCCGAGTCCACGAATGTGAGAATGTGCGCCAATTCGCTCTATGCGTGTTATGTCGCGCACTTCGATTTTCTCAGATTCAGCCATGATTTGTTGATTATGAAGTAAAACAGCGGCAAAATGTAATTTTAAGGTCTCCCTGAATGTTCCTTGGCCCTGTTTAGATTGATTCAATAAATAAAATGACTTCCTTTTGTTTCGTTGCTTGGCAACTAAAAACAAAACGCACACTCGAAAGAGTTACTACATGTGTTTAAGTATCGGTTGTTAGCTATCGACAACATGATGTTTTTTTTTACTTTAATCGGTTAATCATCGGTTGAAATCAACACAAATGTGAGTGTGTACAAAATTATTTTTATTAATCATATTTCCAGCAAGCAATTAGAAGATCGTTTTAGTCAGAAGAGCCAATGCGAATCTATTCGATTCATTTTGACGATTAAACGCTAGTGTGATTAAAGCGCGGATCGAACACGACTCGCATGCATGCCTTTAATGTGATAAATCGACTAAAATTTGAAGCAATTGAAAATTGAGCATAACAGCGATTAAAATATGCTTTATTTGTAGTGACGTCGGCATGCACGATAACTTCGAACAGCTTGGCTGCTCAAAATATGATTCCATGCACGAAATGTGAGGTCATCAAAATATGATAATGCAGGTAATTTAAATATGTTTTGTATCGTAAATAGAACTTATAAACAACTAGATCATGCTAGTAAATGACGCCTTATGATCGTGCTGCCTAAGACACCGCACACACCTCGGTTTAAACCATCGTTGGGTAAAAAAGTAAAAATTCCGTAATTTATAATATGCATTTACATTTACATACATTAACATTTACTCAATTATAATACATAAAGTGGAAATGTTCTAATGCTGGTCACCCCTTTGGTTTTTGTGACGTAAAGCTGTCAGAAATCAACTTAAGGCCCAACCAAACGTTGATTTCTTCCTTAAAGACTCGCGGCACGCAAAGTTTGAAAATATGCTACGCCGAGTATCTGCCCAAACGATGCTTACGCAAGAATTCGTTAAGTTATTTTTTTAACGAATGCTGTTAAGCCTGCATGCATGGTTTGAATGGAGTGAAATCATGCATGAATGCTCAGCAATACAGAGTTGTCGCTAATTTTTTATTCTATGGAAAATATTAAAAAAAATTGTTAAATCTTCATTTTATTGTTTATAAACACATTGATATAATGCACTAGATCTATAATAATATCTATAATATGTTTTTAACATGGTATCACATTAAATGTTAACATTTATTTCCAATGGCATAAAAAAAGAGCACATGGCAACAATGTTCCACCGCTAATGCCATATGGTTTGTTTACATTGCAATAAAAGAAGAAGAGACAAAGCACTTAAGCAACGTATGGCTATGCCGGTGATTCTCAATGCGTAATTAAACTTTTCGTTCAGTCTTGCAACGAGTCTTTAAGGAAAAAATCAACGTTTGGTTGGGCCTTTAGGGCTAAACTGATAGTATCGTTGGGAAGCTTGTTTAATTGCGCATATATTTCTTAAAGCGTTATAGACATTTCATTCATATTTTGAGAGATCGATGCGTAAGCATCGTTTAGGCCGATACTTTAAGAAAGAAATCAACGTTTGGTTGGGTCTATATATAACATTAAATGAAAAATTCAAAATCACGATTTTCTAAAAAGTGTCCCAAGGGCTGTCACCCACTTTATATTGTGAAAATTAAGCCAATAAAATAAAATAAAAAGCCAAATCTTTATTATTTATTTAAGTTTTTGAAATTTATTCATTTTAACAATCAAATTCAAACTGTTCATTAATTTATTAAGAATTATTACGCGTAATGATCGGTACCGCAATTGATGCTTCGATGTATCGATGGAAAAATCGATATACGCATCACTCGCTCAAAATTGCAAACATAAGTAATTAAATTGGCGCGAGATATATAAAAATTAATGTTGTTTCTTTTTTTTGTTTTTTTCCACCAAAACCATTAATTATGGAATTATATATTCAATTGAATATGAATATCAACATATTAGGGGTTTTCACACGCAACGTTGTTATTCGTTATTCGTTAAAGTTCTACATGTATTTTGTTTTTGTAAATGTAACAAAATGCCGGCTTAACGAATAACACTTTAACGAGCTGGCAGCCCCGACAAATTACTTGTTATTCGGTAAAACACTAATCAGCTGTTTTATGCTTTGTGTTTTGTCAGTTGTGTTGCAAATAGTTGATTGAAAGTAGGTATTTTAACGATTAACAGCTGACGTAAAAATCGAGTCTTCACAGTTGGCAACCTTTAACAAATTTAACGAATAACGAATAACGAATAACAACGTTGCGTGTGAAAACCCCTATTCTTTATTAATTTGTTTCTTTTTTTCCATTTAAGGCCTATACGCAGACGACAAAACAGCGCCCGTACCGTAAAAACTTCATATAAAAAAATGGTCCCGTACACCGGCCGTACAATAATAACATAACCCAATACGCAGTTCTGTTAGTTACGGGCCAAACGGTAGTGTTGAACAATGAAAATGTTCAAATGTATCAACACAAGACGGTTAATAAATTTTTCTGCAAAAATGTACAATATTAACCAAATTCAGGATCCAATGCCACAATTATTGGTTTGACAGTCAATGCTGCTCAAGAAGGAATAAATTATTTCAGAACAAGATACAATTTAAATAACATTTGTATTTGTATTCAACTCAATTACTCTCGTACTGTCAGGGCTTAGGTTTGTTAGGAGAATTTGCAAAGTCTTTTGAGTTGTTTTGAATCTGGTGTTGGTTGCGCAAGTTATTGCCAGTACATTTACCATTTCTGATTCCATCTTAATAATTTATTTATTATTTCAAAATGTTAACAAACAACGAAACTCAGCTGCTTTTCCGATTTTTTAAGAGAAAGTAATCGACCTACCGCCACAATATGTGAATTTTTCAACACTTGTCGATAAGGTCAGTAATGTTTGTACATCAGGGTACGGGCGCTCTTCACTCGTCTGCGTACAACCCTTAAGATGTTATGTTAACAGCAAAAACAGCATTACAGAAATCCCATGATTAATGTACGGGCACACTGTATTAAATAATTATTCTTTCTAAAAATTTGTTCGAGTGGCTGGTTGTAGGCGCATTGAAAGGAAACATAAAACGTGAAATATAAAAGAATCATTAGATATAAACATAAAACTACTGCGTATTTATTTAATAAAAAAACTAGCTAGACAACACAATAGATATTTCAACACCCCTAGGCTAAGTTCTTTTAAAGAAAAACAAGTGCGTAATAATTTTGTTCTCGAAGCGTCTGTCCGGTGTTTATACATATACACATACATATATAAAAAGGACAAGGCGAAGCAAAATATAAAACCTGATGACGTGGAAGTTTAGAGTAAGAGCTTTTCTGGCCGAATTAGACGTGTTAAAAGTTATTGATGAAGAGACACCTATGGAAACGGATGAAAGCTGGGTAAAGGCAGAGAGATGTGCTAAAAGTGCATTGATTGAGAATCTTAGTGACTCATTATTGAATTTCGCAACACGCAGCAACACAGCACGACAAATTTTTAAGAATTTGGATTCCGTGTATGAACGCAAAAGTCTGGCGTCGCAGTCAGCTGTGCGCAAGCGGTTGCTGTCGCTCAAATTAAAGTGCGAGATGACGCTAGTGAACCACTTTATAATTTTTGATGAACTAGTGAGTGAATTAAAAGCTTCAGGAGCTAAAATTGATGAAATGGATAAGGTTTCTCACTTGTTAACTTAACATCGAAAAACCTAAGCCAAGCTCAAAACCACAAACGCATATGGAATCTAAAAAAAATTATGTAATATAGTAAATGAATATTAATATTTTAAGGTACATGCACATAAAATGTAGAAGTTAAAAGGATAAAACTAAACTTTAATTTGCGACTCTTTAATCACTTAAATCATCTTGCCATTCTGTTAATCACAAAAACAATGTCTAGTCAAAAAAAGTTATGTTACTTTATGAAAACTTAATGGAAAAACGCATCGAGTCTTATCTTATTAAAACGGCAATACATTTAAATTCATAAATATTTCCATAACGTGATATGTCTACGCTCAAAAAGGTAAAATTTAAATATTTGGTTTTCTTTAGTATTAAGTGCAGTTCTACATCCAAAAATTCAACTAACAATTTTTCTTTAAAAAGGAACAATTCATTTTGTTAACATATTTATTGGGGTCAGATCAGAACAATTAAAATGTTTCAAATTGCAGCAGTGGTCTGTCTAGTGGTCCATGGGCTGTGCATCTCCGTCGCCCGTCTCTAAACGACGCTTGACGCCACCAACTGCAGCAACGCCTTCCTCATCATGCACAGTAATCTCGCTAAACATGTAATCATCCTGATACTCCTTCAATATTTTGCTTGAGCGATTCTCGTCTAAAAACAGCGAATACACCTTTTTAACATCTTCGGTATTTACTTCGGATGCCTTCCGACGACGACAAACTAAGTTGGCTGTGGTTATTAATTGTATGGCATAGCGCAGACTAGTGTCTGTGGCAATTCGAGTTAGAATTGTTAGAGCGTCAGGATGCATGATGCAGTCCTCCTCTTCGCAGCGTATTTTGAGTATCTCCTTGACCTCCTTCTCGGTGTATGGAACAGTGCGTATTATGATCATGCGATCAAGCAAATCAATTGGTATGCCGTGTGGACTGCGATAGTTGGTGCCGCGTATGCGTGTTATGCCACGGTTTGTGGCCATAACAACAACTGGGGCCATATCCGACTCTAGGGCGCGATTTAAGAATGAGAAGCACTCTATGTCTAGCATGTGCACCTCATCAATAAAAAGCACGCCAGGGTTTATTTCAGCTTTACCCTCCTCTCGCCACTCCAGCACCTTGTTGTTGATTTGGTCACGCACTTCTTGCTTGATTTCACCAGTGTCACCGGAAAACAGTGCTAAAAAGCCGTGAGTTCGACTGTTAATTACATCGATCTCGTGAAGAGTGACTGTGTGCACAACTTCTTTGCGCTTTTGCAGCTCCCCCTCGGGGCACTGCACAAAACGCGTCTGTGCCCCCGTGGCATCATAGTCTCGAGCTCGAGTGAAGCTGCGTCCTAGCTTGTTAACCTTGCCCGAAGCCTTATCAATAGTAACAACATCGCCAGCTTGAATCTTTTCCTTCATAAAACATTCGATGATCTTGTTGCCCAGATCGTAGTTGGTTTCCATTTCGGTGGTTTTTAGTGTGACCTTTCCCACTTTTTGTCCAGTCCCTGTGGCAGGACGTTCAATTTGAATTTCGACCACTTCGCCCTCAATAATCTCTGTCTCTTCCTTAATACGCACTCCAATGCTTTTGCGCAGCGCCTGCGAAAGAGCCTCCGTTTTGCTCATTTCCAGCGAGTATATCTCCGAGCCCGACATACTTGTAAACGGCGTTTCAGTGCCAAGAGCCTGAGCCATGCCTACGGCGATGGCAGTTTTTCCGGTACTCGGCTCGCCTGCTAACAGAATGCAACGTCCGGCGATTTTACCCTCACGAACCATATGAACGACAACGCCAGCGGCACGTCGTGCATCTTTTTGTCCCACCATGCCTTGTGAGACAGCGCGTGCCTCCAGTACATCATCCAGTCCGAGTCCACGAATGTGAGAATGTGCGCCAATTCGCTCTATGCGTGTTATGTCGCGCACTTCGATTTTCTCAGATTCAGCCATGATTTGTTGATTATGAAGTAAAACAGCGGCAAAATGTAATTTTAAGGTTTCCCTGAATGTTCCTTGGCCCTGTTTAGATTGATTCAATAAATAAAATGACTTCCTTTTGTTTCGTTGCTTGGCAACTAAAAACAAAACGCACACTCGAAAGAGTTACTACATGTGTTTAAGTATCGGTTGTTAGCTATCGACAACATGATGTTTTTTTTTACTTTAATCGGTTAATCATCGGTTGAAATCAACACAAATGTGAGTGTGTACAAAATTATTTTTATTAATCATATTTCCAGCAAGCAATTAGAAGATCGTTTTAGTCAGAAGAGCCAATGCGAATCTATTCGATTCATTTTGACGATTAAACGCTAGTGTGATTAAAGCGCGGATCGAACACGACTCGCATGCATGCCTTTAATGTGATAAATCGACTAAAATTTGAAGCAATTGAAAATTGAGCATAACAGCGATTAAAATATGCTTTATTTGTAGTGACGTCGGCATGCACGATAACTTCGAACAGCTTGGCTGCTCAAAATATGATTCCATGCACGAAATGTGAGGTCATCAAAATATGATAATGCAGGTAATTTAAATATGTTTTGTATCGTAAATAGAACTTATAAACAACTAGATCATGCTAGTAAATGACGCCTTATGATCGTGCTGCCTAAGACACCGCACACACCTCGGTTTAAACCATCGTTGGGTAAAAAAGTAAAAATTCCGTAATTTATAATATGCATTTACATTTTCATACATTAACATTTACTCAATTATAATACATAAAGTGGAAATGTTCTAATGCTGGTCACCCCTTTGGTTTTTGTGACGTAAAGCTGTCAGAAATCAACTTAAGGCCCAACCAAACGTTGATTTCTTCCTTAAAGACTCGCGGCACGCAAAGTTTGAAAATATGCTACGCCGAGTATCTGCCCAAACGATGCTTACGCAAGAATTCGTTAAGTTATTTTTTTAACGAATGCTGTTAAGCCTGCATGCATGGTTTGAATGGAGTGAAATCAGTGAAAGCACTAGATCTATAATAATATCTATAATATGTTTTTAACATGGTATCACATTAAATGTTAACATTTATTTCCAATGGCATAAAAAAAGAGCACATGGCAACAATGTTCCACCGCTAATGCCATATGGTTTGTTTACATTGCAATAAAAGAAGAAGAGACAAAGCACTTAAGCAACGTATGGCTATGCCGGTGATTCTCAATGCGTAATTAAACTTTTCGTTCAGTCTTGCAACGAGTCTTTAAGGAAAAAATCAACGTTTGGTTGGGCCTTTAGGGCTAAACTGATAGTATCGTTGGGAAGCTTGTTTAATTGCGCATATATTTCTTAAAGCGTTATAGACATTTCATTCATATTTTGAGAGATCGATGCGTAAGCATCGTTTAGGCCGATACTTTAAGAAAGAAATCAACGTTTGGTTGGGTCTATATATAACATTAAATGAAAAATTCAAAATCACGATTTTCTAAAAAGTGTCCCAAGGGCTGTCACCCACTTTATATTGTGAAAATTAAGCCAATAAAATAAAATAAAAAGCCAAATCTTTATTATTTATTTAAGTTTTTGAAATTTATTCATTTTAACAATCAAATTCAAACTGTTCATTAATTTATTAAGAATTATTACGCGTAATGATCGGTACCGCAATTGATGCTTCGATGTATCGATGGAAAAATCGATATACGCATCACTCGCTCAAAATTGCAAACATAAGTAATTAAATTGGCGCGAGATATATAAAAATTAATGTTGTTTCTTTTTTTTGTTTTTTTCCACCAAAACCATTAATTATGGAATTATATATTCAATTGAATATGAATATCAACATATTAGGGGTTTTCACACGCAACGTTGTTATTCGTTATTCGTTAAAGTTCTACATGTATTTTGTTTTTGTAAATGTAACAAAATGCCGGCTTAACGAATAACACTTTAACGAGCTGGCAGCCCCGACAAATTACTTGTTATTCGGTAAAACACTAATCAGCTGTTTTATGCTTTGTGTTTTGTCAGTTGTGTTGCAAATAGTTGATTGAAAGTAGGTATTTTAACGATTAACAGCTGACGTAAAAATCGAGTCTTCACAGTTGGCAACCTTTAACAAATTTAACGAATAACGAATAACGAATAACAACGTTGCGTGTGAAAACCCCTATTCTTTATTAATTTGTTTCTTTTTTTCCATTTAAGGCCTATACGCAGACGACAAAACAGCGCCCGTACCGTAAAAACTTCATATAAAAAAATGGTCCCGTACACCGGCCGTACAATAATAACATAACCCAATACGCAGTTCTGTTAGTTACGGGCCAAACGGTAGTGTTGAACAATGAAAATGTTCAAATGTATCAACACAAGACGGTTAATAAATTTTTCTGCAAAAATGTACAATATTAACCAAATTCAGGATCCAATGCCACAATTATTGGTTTGACAGTCAATGCTGCTCAAGAAGGAATAAATTATTTCAGAACAAGATACAATTTAAATAACATTTGTATTTGTATTCAACTCAATTACTCTCGTACTGTCAGGGCTTAGGTTTGTTAGGAGAATTTGCAAAGTCTTTTGAGTTGTTTTGAATCTGGTGTTGGTTGCGCAAGTTATTGCCAGTACATTTACCATTTCTGATTCCATCTTAATAATTTATTTATTATTTCAAAATGTTAACAAACAACGAAACTCAGCTGCTTTTCCGATTTTTTAAGAGAAAGTAATCGACCTACCGCCACAATATGTGAATTTTTCAACACTTGTCGATAAGGTCAGTAATGTTTGTACATCAGGGTACGGGCGCTCTTCACTCGTCTGCGTACAACCCTTAAGATGTTATGTTAACAGCAAAAACAGCATTACAGAAATCCCATGATTAATGTACGGGCACACTGTATTAAATAATTATTCTTTCTAAAAATTTGTTCGAGTGGCTGGTTGTAGGCGCATTGAAAGGAAACATAAAACGTGAAATATAAAAGAATCATTAGATATAAACATAAAACTACTGCGTATTTATTTAATAAAAAAACTAGCTAGACAACACAATAGATATTTCAACACCCCTAGGCTAAGTTCTTTTAAAGAAAAACAAGTGCGTAATAATTTTGTTCTCGAAGCGTCCGGTGTTTATACATATACACATACATATATAAAAAGGACAAGGCGAAGCAAAATATAAAACCTGATGACGTGGAAGTTTAGAGTAAGAGCTTTTCTGGCCGAATTAGACGTGTTAAAAGTTATTGATGAAGAGACACCTATGGAAACGGATGAAAGCTGGGTAAAGGCAGAGAGATGTGCTAAAAGTGCATTGATTGAGAATCTTAGTGACTCATTATTGAATTTCGCAACACGCAGCAACACAGCACGACAAATTTTTAAGAATTTGGATTCCGTGTATGAACGCAAAAGTCTGGCGTCGCAGTCAGCTGTGCGCAAGCGGTTGCTGTCGCTCAAATTAAAGTGCGAGATGACGCTAGTGAACCACTTTATAATTTTTGATGAACTAGTGAGTGAATTAAAAGCTTCAGGAGCTAAAATTGATGAAATGGATAAGGTTTCTCACTTGTTATTAACTTTGCCAGTATCCTATGACGGAATAATTACAGCTATAGAGACATTGTCGGAACAAAATATAACTTAAGCTTTTGTTAAGAACCGTTTACTAGATCATGAGGTAAAAATTAAAAATGCAAGTAATGACACAAGTAAAAAGGTGATGCATACTGAGGTTCTTAATAATTTTATTAAAAATAATAATAACATATGCAAATTTGAAAAGCCAAGTTATAATAATAATATTCGAAAACCATATAGTGATAAAACAAAACAAAATAACATAAAATGTCACCATTGTGGAAAACCAGGGCATATAAAAAAGGATTGCTTCAGTTATACACGACAAATAAACAATGAAAATAATAAACAAGCTCACACTGCAACAGCCAAGCCAGGGTTTGCGTTTATGCTCAAAAGTTTAAATAATAAAAATAAAAACACAAACCAAAATATAATTTTCATTTTGTATTCGGGTGCTACTGACCACTTGATAAACGACGAAACGCTATTTGTGGTTTTCATAGTACTGGATACTCCGATAAAGATTGCTGTGGCTAAACAAGGAGAGTACACCTCTGCAATTAAGCGTGGGATCGTACGCCTGGAAAATGATTATCAGACAACGCTCGAAGACGTCTTATATTGTAAAGAAGTTGCAGAAAACCTAATTTTTGCTAAGAAGATGTAAGAGGCTGGTATTACCGTTGTATTTGATGAAGAAGGTGTTAAACTGAAGAAAGGTGCCGAATTGCGACACCTCAGGTGCCTACAAGATGCCCATTATTGAGTTTAAGGCATTTAAATAAATTCAAATAATTCTAATTTATATAAATTATGGCATGAAAGGCTAGGCCATCTTAGCAAAGGAAAAATGTTAGAAATAATAAGAAAGAATTTATTGAATGATAACACGCTTCTTGATAGTGCTAATCCTACAGACGACATTTTCGAAGCTTGGAAAACAAGCAAGATTACGATTTGATAAATATAAAAATAAATATCACATAAATAGAGCTTTTGTTATTCATTCCGATGTCTGTGGTCCAATAACACCTACCACAATTGATGATAAAAATTACTATGTAATTTTTGAGGATCCGTTTACACATTATTGTGTTACTTATCTAATTAAACACAAATCGAATGTGTTCAATATGTTTAAAGATTTTTTGGCCAAAAGTGAAGCACACTTTAATCTAAAGGTTGTGAATCTTTAAATTGACAATGAGTGAGTTCTGTGTTCAGAAAGGAAAAAGCTACCATTTAACTGTACCGTATACTCCACAATTAAATGGAGTTTCAGAAAGAATGATTAGAACAATAACCGAAAAGGCTCGTGCTATGGTCAGCGGTGCAAAATTAGATAAGTCCTTTTGGGGTGAAGCTGTATTAACGGCATTTTATATAATAAATAAGATTCCAAGTAAGGCACTTGGAGATCGAGCACCAACGCCATACATGTGGCATAATAGAAAGCCGGTTTTGAAATATTGAAAAATATTTGGTTCATCCATGTTTGTTCATAATAAAAATAGAAAACGAAAAACTGATGAAAAATCATTTAAAAGTATTTTTGTCGGATATGAACCAAATAGCATTAAATTATGGGATGTCGAAAAAGAAAAATTTATTGTTGGTAAAAATGAAATCCCGAACGATAGTAAGGATAAAAGTAAGAATATGAAATTCCTGAAAGAAAATAAGGAAAGTAACATCCTCAATGAAATTAAGGAAGATGATAAAATTAATTTCCAGAATGAGAGCATGGAAAGTATTGAACCAAAGATCCAGAATGGGAGTATGGAAAGTATTGAACCAAAGATCCAGAATGAGAGTATGGAAGGTATTGAACCAAAGATCCAGAATGAGAGTATGGAAATTAGTGAACCAAAGATTCTGAATGAAATTAAGGAAGATGATAAAAATAAATTCCAGAATGAAAGTATGGAAAGTTATGAACCAAAGATCCAGAATGAGACTACAGAATGTTAGTACCAGAATTCCTGAAAGAGAGTAAGGAAGTTCAACAGCCTAGAAAAATATTAAATGAAGTCGCTAGAAGAAGCGATAGATTAAAGAATAAGCCACAAAAATTATTTAATGGAGATAAATATTTAATAGATAATTATGTATTAAATGCTCATGCTGAGTTTAATGACATTCCAAACTCATTAGACGAAATACAAAATAGAAAGGATAAGTCCTTATGGGTAGAAGCTATTCAAACGGAATTGTCTCCCCATGAATTAAACAAGACTTAGACTATTGTTAAGAGGCCTGAATATAAAAATATTGTAGATAGCAAATGGGTGTTCACGCTAAAACAGAATGAGATGGGAAATCTAGTAAGTTATAAGGCAAGATTGGTTGCACGGGGCTTTACACAAAAGTACCAAATAGATTATGATGAAACGTTCGCCCCAATTGCAAGAATTTCTAGTTTCCGGCTAATATTATCTATTGCAAACCAGTCTAACTTTTAAGTACATCACATGGATGTTAAAACTGCGTTTCTAAATGGTACACTGAAAGAGGAAATATACATGAAAGTTCCTCAAGGAATTGTTTGCAATAATGAAAATGTATGTAAATTAAATAAAGCGATTTATGGACTCAAACAAGCAGCTAGATGCTGGTTTGAAGTATTTGAACAAGCATTGAAAGAGTGTGGATTTAAGAATTCACCTGTTGATCGATGTATATACGTTCAATATAAGGGCAATATAAAAGGGAATATATATATGTATTCTTATTTATTTATTTATTTAATGTCAGCTATGAGCAGCTGACAAATCTAAATTAACTATAATTATAATATTAAAATAATATAATATAAAACAAGAAAGAAGGCTCTAGTCGGGATAGCCCGACCAGAAGATACCCTGAACCCAGTTGCAGTCCTTGCATCCTAAAAGTATGCTTCAAATAATTATCACTTTAAACAAAACTCATAACTGACTTAACTTTACGATATCTCTAGTGTTTCTTAACCGATTTGGACGAAATTTTGAGAAAAGGTCTATCGTTACCCATTACACCAACCCCAATTTTTATATTTTCCAAATTCGATATTTTTGTTATCGATTCTATGTGTATATCGAAAACCAGAGTAGTTATCGATAATTTGAAGCAAACTTGTTCTGCTTATGGTATAGGAGAACTTATATTCAAAATCTGAAGTCTCTAGCTCTTGTAGTCTCTGAGATCTACGCGTTCATACAGACGGACAGACGGACAGACGGACAGACGGACAGACAGACAGACGGACAGACGGACGGACAGACGGACATGGCCATATCGACTCGGCTATTGATACTGATCAAGAATATATATACTTTATGGGGTCGGAGATGCTTCCTTCTGCCTGTTACATACTTTTGCACAAAACCATTATACCCTGATTTACCCATTTTATGGGTTCAGGGTATAAAAAATAATTATAATATCTGAAATAAAGTTCAGAATTAAGATAAAAAATTCAAAAAGTTAACGTTAAAGCTCTGGGAAATTCCAAATAAATATAACTGGTCCAACATTTGTTGCGTGGATTGGGAAAAACCCAGTAAAACCCAATCAGACCAGTGGAAGATTATTGATTAGTGGTTATGATTAGATAAGGCAGAAAGGATAGATCGTTTTAGTACTGGAATTGAGGACTTTAAAGAGTTACGGGAATAAAGCCGGTTACAGTCTGAACAAATAACACGAAATGGTTCATGAATTAAATAGTTGCTCGAGCACCGATCGAGGCTTATATGTGGACGATTTAGTTATAGCGGCGTCAGATAAAGATATCCTAAATAGATTTAAACACTAACTTGTACCAAAGTTTAGAATGACTGATTTAGGTGAAATACGGTATTTTATTGGAATGAAAATAGAAATAAGTCAAGATCAGATATCTTTAAGTCAATCTTCTTATATAGAAAAGTATAAGAAAGTTTAACATGAAAGAATGTAAACCTATAAGTATTCTACTTCTTAGTAAATTAAATTATGATATGTTAAACTCAGACGAAATATACGATGCCCCATGTCGCAAATTAATTGGTAGTTTAATGTACATAATGCTTTGTACACGTCCTGATATAACTACTGCCATAAACATCTTAAGTAGATAACCTATAAAAATAATATTGAATTATGACAATGTTTAAAAATAATTCTGAGGTATCTTAACGGCAGTATTAATATGAAACTAAATTTTAAGAAGAAACATATCGATATTAAATATCGTTTTGCTAGAGAGCAGATAGAGAATAATATTATATCCATTGAGTATATTCCTACAGAGAATCAGCTGGCAGACATATTTACAAAACCATTACCTGCTGGAAAATTCATCGAATTAAGAAGCAAGATGGGACTAAACCAAGAAGATTTCTTAAAATAAATAACAAAGATGAAGAAACTACGCAACTATTTTATAAACTACATACCTCATAGATTTAATAGCTGAAGCTTATTGATTTGTTTTAATTTGAATTACCTTTAACCACAATGAAACTAGAATATAATGTTATTAACCTGAAAATATTGAAGTCACGGATATTAAGTTAAATGAAAATTAATATTAATATATTTATTACGAAACTTTATATAATGTTATTAGCCGGATGATATTGAAGTCATATATATTAAGTTAAATGATCTGATTGGGTTTTATCTGGGCTTCCCCAATCCTAGCAGCAAATGCTGGATCATATTGTTATACTCCCCAGAATGCACACAAGTCACATGAAATGAAGTAAATAATTTTAAATACTATAATGTAATTTTTGAGGAGGCGTGTTGGATATAACATCACTCCTCACTAAGATGTTATGTTAACAGCAAAAACAACATATCAGAAATTCCATAATTAATGTACGGGCAAACTGTATTAAATCGTTCTTCTTTCTAAAACGTGAATATAAAAAGAACCATTAAATATAAACATAAAACTACTGCGTATTTATATAATAAAAAGAACTAGCTGGACAACACAATAGATATTTCAACAATAATGGTATAAGAATCAGTAGTGCACCGCCTGTTATCCATTCTGTTGCCTCAACTTCGTCGGCAAAAAACTAATAAAAGTAGTTAGTTTGGGCTATCAAAATGTTCCAGGCCTTAACACTAAACTTTCTAAATTTTATGTATACAGCTTATCCTTTGATTCACAGATAGTTGTACTCACAGAAACCTGGTTAAAATCTGATATATCTGATTATTCTGTGTTTCCTAATAATTATAACTTGTACAGATGCGATCGCACATCCCTCAAGGGACTCAACCCATTAAACTGCGAGAGTGAGTCTGCTATAACGCGCAATGTAAATATTGATCTATTTCCTTGAGCCATATTTATACTTGTGTGCATCGATTCAGATCTGCCACTATGAAAATTGTCATCTGCTTCACAATCACTATCTAATCCGAAGTGTTCTAGCAATCGATCCTGCAATGTAGACTTTCTGCCTGTTATCAACAAATCCAACTATGACAACTTTTCTTTTAATTCGGCAACTGTAAACGCCGAAATCTGATCTCTCTTCATCTGGTACTCGTCGTTGCTTGCGCTT
Source organism: Scaptomyza polygonia (assembly GCA_035044585.1). Taxonomy (NCBI): domain Eukaryota; kingdom Metazoa; phylum Arthropoda; class Insecta; order Diptera; family Drosophilidae; genus Scaptomyza; species Scaptomyza polygonia. The sequence continues at coordinate 204,387 of JAWNNU010001866.1, forward strand.
TACATATACTGAATTTCAAAATTAAAATTTAACTTAACTTATTGGTAATTGTTATACTTCAAAATGATATTAATCGATATTTTATCTCTTTAAGTGACGTTACGTAAATAAATTGTTATCAATTAAAATATTTAATTGAAAAATTACAGAAAGAAACAATTCTCTGCTCAGCTGTAAGTTCTGAAACACCCTGTGTTCACCGCATACACAGACTTAACTGACACCAGCCACAATCCAGTTCGATCCAGATACTGCACGCTGTGTCGTCTAAACGCTCTGTTCTCTTTGTGTTTTTCGTCTTTTCAGATACGCACTCTGTTTTTTTTGCACTCTTCCTATTTCAGGTATTTCACAATTTCTGCGCAAGAATTTTAGTCTCGCACTTTTTGTTAAAATTTTTTTTATGACTTGAATTCATTTGCATCCTACTTTTGACATAATATTTGTAGGATTTCCGAGTGTTAAATGGATTAAGTAATATTTAAAGTTATTTTGCGCATTGTATATTGAAAATAGTTTGTAAGTTCTTCATTATTTTGAAATTTAGCTTAAGACATATTTTAAACCGCGAGCAACGTCGTTGAACCAGCTTGTTCCGTTCGACCAAGAAGAAGAGAGAGAGGCCTGCACACACTTTCTTATCGGCGATACCGCCACTTTTATCGATATAGCTCAGAGTTGCACTAGTCAATTTAAGCACTCAAATGATAATATTAATAACAAACGATAAATGATAATCGATTAAAGAACCGCAATAATTCAACCTGCGTCTTAATCTAAATCCTACGCCCACCCATTCTGCCCCCAACACCCCTCAGTTTAAAATAGGAAACGCCCATAACTTCTACAGTTTTTGAGATAGAGCCACCAAATTTGGTGCCAAGATAGAAGATGACGGCGGTTCGTACCAGCGGACCAGGCGCTGCAGCTGTTGAAGTGGCAGAGCCCGGACGTGCCAACGGTTGATGGGAAGGTGATCCACGTTGCAAAAACCTGATAACAAGGGTCAGCAAATGGTGATCCAGATCAGCAAGGAGGCCATCCGTGGAGGATACCACAGCCAACAATGGAGCTGAGGATCATCCAGGTCAACCTGCATAGAAGGAAGTTGGCTTCGGTGGAGCTTCTACTAACCATGGAGACAGAGCACGCCGACGTCTCCTTAGTCCAGGAGCCTTGAATAGCGTCGGGGAACAAGGTTTATGGACTAAAACATCCAAACTATCACATATTCTACCCGACAACAGTGAGTAGAGCAAGGACCGTAATCCTAGTAAGGAAAAGTATCTATGCTTACTTATTGTCTAATTACAGTGCTGACAACCTCATGGTGATAGCGCTGGAAGGTGGCAGAGATGAGCCAATACTGATGGCATCCTGCTATACATATGGCGCATGACATCGACGCGCCCCTCAAGAGCTCACCCGACTGCTGACGAAGGCTGAGCCCAAAAAGAAGCCTCTCATCATCGGAGCAGATGCCAATGCACATCACACAGTATGGAAGCGGGGAACTCAATGACAGGGGTGAGTCGCTGCTTGATTTCATACTACAAACTAGTCTTAAGATAGCAAACGGAGGGAAGAATCAACTTGTTGGTGCTACCTCATCCAACGTCTTAAATATTACCCTCGCGTCGGTAACGAATACAGCGGTAAAAGATTGGAGGGTCTTTAGTAGACACTCCTTCTCGGACCACAAGTACGTTCAAATCGGTGTGAACTTTGAACAATTAGTGAATAAAAAAGTAAACAGAAACCCGCGGAACACAGACTGGGAGCAGTTTGTTAAAAGAGTTGAAAGTCCCTAGAGAAAATCAATAAATATTTGGTGAAGATGAAGAAGATGAGACACAAGCGCCAATGGTGGACTCTAGAACTCAAGTGGCAAAAAAAAGACGTACTAGAACTTTTAAAACTCGCGAAACAAGTGGAAGAAGAGATGGTATGATACGAGTAGCCAAAAGAAACGCATGGCAAAACTTCTGTTCTAGCATTGAGAAGACAGCTGACACCGCAATATTAAGGAAGCTGCTAGTTCGCCAACACATAGTACAAAGCCAACTTAAAACTGAACATGCGGCGAATGTGCTCCTAGAGGCGCATTTCCCTAACTGCACAAGCCACAAGGGTGGAAATCCCAGAAGATATCATAACGACGCGACGGATAATGTGGGCTGTAGACTCCTTTTAGAGCTACAAATCACCATTTCCTGACGGTATATTCCCGGCAATGCTGCAGAAGGTCAAACACATGATCACTCCATGGCTTAGGGAAATATTTAAGGGACGCCTAAGTTATTGCGATGTGCCGGTGGCCTGGAGGACGGCACGGGTAATTTTCCTGCCCAAAGCGGAATAACGCAGCCACGTGCTGCCTAAAGGCTACAGACCCATCAGCTTGACTTCATTCCTGCTAAAAACGCTAGAAATACTGATAGATCTCCACATCAGAGAGAACACAAAGATAACCCTAGAACAAAACCATCACGCATACACGAAGAGGAAGTCGGTAGAAACAGCGATACATTCCCTCTTAGAAACCATAGAGAGAGCACTACATCAAAAAGAATACGCCCTAGGCGCATTTCTGGACTATATCAGGCGCATTTAACAATGTAGAATCGAAAGCAATTATGCACAGACTAAGAGCTGTGACCCCAACAGAAGCAGTAAACTCCTGGGCCCAGAACCTACTGGGAAGCAGGAGAATACTAGCGGAATGGGGAACCACAACCACAAGACGGGAAGCAAAGTGTGGCAACCCCCAAGAAGGAGTGCTTTCACCCCTGCTGTGGAACTTAGTGGTAAACGACCAGCTACGAAAATTCAAACGAAAAGCACCGAAGATAACTGCTTATGCAGACGACATAAGCATAATTATCACGAGCAGGTGTTCATCGACAATCAGCTCAGTTATGGACCACACACTCCAAGAGATACGACCATAGGCCATGGGAGCCGGTTTAAGTATCAACGCGGACAAGCCGGAACTCATTCTCTGTACCAAGAGATACAAGGTACCTCACTGCACACCACACAAAATAAATAATAAGACGCTGATACCAAAAGGAAGTATCAAGTACCTAGGGATAGTTTCGGAAAACAAGTTGTGTTGGAAGCTCAATGTGGAAGAAAGGGTGAAGAAGGCCACCAATGCAATTTATACATCGCAAAAGATGTTGGGTAGCACTTGGGGACTCTCATCAAGACTGACACACTGGATTCCAATCTCAATTGTGCGCCCCATACTTCTCTATTGAAGACTGGTATGGTGGAAAGCCGCAGAGAAGTCCACATCTAAAACGAATGGAAAAAACCCAGCGACATGCACTTACGTTCATCACAGGGGCGCTGAGGACCACACCAACAAAATCACTACAGACCATTCTGAACTTCTACCCTGTGGACATACAGGCATGCCTAACAGCAAAAAAGAATGCACAACGTCTCTGCACGATAGGCAACATGACGATACACAACTACGGGCATAATACAATTGGAAGGGAGACCATAGTCGAAACAGACTATATGACACCAAGAAACAATTTTTAACTTCACGCCCACGCTCCTAGGAGTAGATTACTGGCGCTCAGGAACGGAGCAGGCTGCCATTAACATCTATACAGATGGCTCAAAAATGAGGGATTGGGTCGGAGCAGCAGTGTGTTCGCGTCAGATCCATAATATTAAATCGAACGCTGACCCTGTGCGGCAGCGAACGCCTACGACAGCACAGCGTTGCATCACGCCTACCCCGCATCTTGCGCACACACTTCACAAGCAACGCACATACCCACACTCCTATTGCCTTCCGCCGCCCCGTAAGACTACGTCTACTCTACAAACCATATTGAAAGGTTCATCACCCGCTTATAGTCGACTTGGAAATAGAAGCGTTCTGGATGTACCACCAGTTGCACTCTGTTTGGATCCTAGATTTGGTTTATCACCTGCTCCAAAACACCTAATCGGACTTCAAAAAAATGCTTTAAACGCCAATAGTTAATACAAATTATAACGAATGTCGAAAACAGTTCGATTGAAATTTAAATCCATTAATACTAGATATATTCTTAATATAATGTTCATTCTTTTATAGTTTCGCGCTTTTACTGATTTGTTGCAACTGTCAAATTTAACTTTCATCACCTACAGCCAATTCGCGTCAACAGGCCTGCTGACTCCGTTGGATAAATAAAGGTCTTTAGTTCGGCTTAGCCGGAAATGTTTGATTAAACAAGACAACAGAAAAAGGGAAAGTTATATTTGAAACAAACTTTGTAAGAGGCTTATTTTATTCGTAATGTAATTTGTAACAAAATATTTGAATTCTTTATATTAGCCTTATGCCCTAATCTCGTTTAACTTTTGAAATGTATGCTAAACGAAAATATCTGAAAATGAAATAATATGTTTTTGAATTAACATGTATTAAATAATTTTCTTTGAAGGCACTAAGTATTTAGAACCGCGTGATGTTAAGAGTAGGACTGCAGTATTATTTGAGGACAAGACCATCTATGTTCTCCAATGATGGATAAGTTGTCCGAGTCTCAATCCGATCCCAGGAAGTCTGGTCTACCGTCCTATCTTTTCTGTCTCCGATTTTATTATCGTAACGCATTTGTCAAGGCAGCACAAGGACTCACGCCACTTTCCCTTGCCACTGAGCTCGGCCATGCCGAAAAGTAGACAGAATGTGTATGCTGAGACGACACTTCTGGTGTTTGTTACATATATAATTAAATATCAGTCTTTGCCAATTAGGGAGCTTTTTGAAGAAGCACCGGAGTCCTTAAACAAATTTAATAAAAAATACAAAGGATATACAGAGGAAATACAGGAGCTCTTCAACATGTTAGCAGCATCTGCCGACCCACTTATTTCATCACTGCGGCCTGTAAAGTCACGAAAAGACTTATGAAAATATGTATAGTCCAGAAATGATTACTCTTTTAGATATAACTTCTGTTGTAGATTGTAAGCAATTTATTGCAAAAAAAATAAAGAGTTCATAGAAAATAATCTATTTTTTTAATTTCAATTATAAAAGCCATTCAAACAAAACATAATAAATTAAAGATTTAAAAAAACAAATTTTTTCCTTCCCGTAAAATAGATTTTTCCACAAATTTAAACTTTGCCTAAACCCATAAATAAGCACTCAAAATCCGTAGAATTTATTGCAAATGGTAATTTTCTAGGTTGATCATAGATAATTGATTTGAATTGATAGATTATCTCATTTGGTTCAATAGTTATGATTTTGCAACGAAATATTTAAAATATTAATACACGGCTGGCAAAAAATAAACTCTTTTTTGGTTTCGGTTGGATGCTTAGGAGAAAATGCTTCAGAAGCAAGAAACAAATAAACAATTCTTGGGTGTGGGAGGAGGTGTTGCAGGTGTAGTTTGATTGAAAAATAAAAAAAAAGATTCTATATTTATACAATTTCACATTTTTGTACAAAATTTGAATGCTCTAGCTTAATAATTTGACTTTATTTACAGGCTTCGGACTTTTTGCGTCTCGCCAAATGCTATCCTTATACAATATTTGGTGATTCTAGCTAAAAGTTTGTAAACGGTAATAGAAGGGGGGCTGGGGGCGGTATGGGTGGGCGTGCATCCAAATTTTTGCTGCAGACTTTTGGACGTCGTCAAATGCTATTGTTTTCCAAATTTGGTGACTCTAGCTTTAAGTTTAAAGAAGGTGGGCTAGAGGTGGTATAGGGCGGTAAAAAACTTGGCAGCAAAATTTGTGGCACTAGTTCAAAAGCTGTGGAAGATATAGGCGATTTCAAAGAGAGCCTGGGAAGGAAGGAGCGTGGCTCCAAACCTTTGATGCATTTTTTTGTAGGTCCGTTACAGTTATCTTCCTAAGAAATTTGGTGACTCTAGCTTAAACACAATGCAAGAATCACTCATTCCCGTTTTTAGCAAAGCGTTGGGGTGGTTGGGAGCGTCTAGGGCAGTTTGGATGGGCTTGGCATCCAAACTTATTATGCATTTTTTTGAGAATCGTCATCATACAGTTTTTGGGCTAGAGCCACCAAGTTTGGTGCTAAGATAGGTGATGACGACCACCAAACAAACTCATAAAAACTTTAGATGCCACGCCCATCCATACTGCCCTAGCTACTCCCAACTGCCCCAACGCTTCGCTAAAAATGGAAATGCGTGTACCTTCCATTATGGTTGAGCTAGAATGACCAAATAGGGTAAGAACAGAACTGTTAATGACCCCCAAAAAACAACACTAATGGTTTGGAGCCACGCCCCCGTTCCTCAGACCCCTGCATTTTGAAATCAGAAACGCCACTATCTTCCACAGTTTTTGAGCTTGAGCCACCAAATTGGGTGCCAAGATTAGTGATGAAGTAACCCAAAAAACTTGGATGGCGCCCCCAACCCATCCTGCTCCCAGCAGCCCTTCTCCCGTATTTTACTAACTTTGAGCTTGAGTCACCAAAATTGACAAGAGGATAGCAATTGACATCGTTCACAGATCTGCAGCAAAAAATTTGGATGCCACGCCCCCATACCACCACAGCCACCCTTCCCCCATATTTTACTAACTTTGAGCTAGAGTCGCCAAATTTGGTAGGAGAATAGCAATTGACATCATACATAGATCTGCAGCAAAATTTGGATGACACGCCCGCCATACCACCCCCAGCCCCCCTTTACCACCATTTTCAATAAAATATAAGTGCTACTGTGGATATGATGTAGTTCAAACAACTATTTAAAATTGAAGCAATTTCTCAATTGTTAACTTAGCGCCAACTTATGCTTATGAAAATATGACTTATTGCAAATATATGTTTGAACAACATATCCCCAATAGCACTGAGAAATTATTAGAGTATTTAACATTCATCGTCCACCGCAATTATGTTTTCGTTTTGTTCGAATACACGCATACACCCACATACTTGCAAAGAATTATATCGGAATTCTGTAATAATGAGAGAATGAACTTGCGAATGTTGGACACACTTATAAAATATAAGTGCTACTGTGGATATGTAGTTCAATCAATTATTTATAATTGAAGCAATCCCTCAATTGTTTGCTTTTCTTGAACTACGTAGCCACAATAGCACTTCTATGTTATAAGGGTATACAAAATTTGCCATGCGCAAGTTTTCACAAAAACGTAACGAAATTTGTTCGGTTGATTTAACTCCTCATATTTTTTTCATACTTATAAGCAAATCGATTCTTCAGAGCAAACTCCAATAAAAATATAAAAACTAACTTCACCTCTTTGTATTATAACGTGCTATTTTAAACACTACGGACCAGTTAGGGATTAAGCAACATACTCTACAGCCGTTTTATTTACACTTACTGTAAAATGTGCGTTTCACTCGCACTTATTGCTAGCATAAGCTAGGGGTTCGCTTTTTGTGGCCGAAACCACCTTTTACTTATTCCATTATGGGCCACTCTCAGTCATTCTCAACTGAGATTTTTTGCTACCCGTGCCTAATTAACACATCAAAAATATAAATTTTTGTCTAGCTGCCTACGCTGTATTGAGATCGTACTCATCCCAAGGTAGCCAAAATGCTAGCTAAACATCGATAAAGTGCTGAGAAGAAAAGGTAGATCATAACATAGGAGTGCCAAAGAATATTATTTATTCCAGCCGGTAGAACAGGGGCGCTTATCGGTGCGAGCATGTCTTAAAATTAAATTTTAATGGACTCAATTTTTATGGCAAAGGCTTAAGTTTTCCAAATCTGATGCAAAATGCTTGCAACCTTGCTTGCACTATTAGAACCACATATCTGCCAAAATAATTAAAATCACGAAGTTTAGTGAGAAAAATAAGCTAAGAAGAAATGAATTTAAAGGTCTTAAGTCTTTTACCTAGTTAAAATTTTTAGTATATCGAAAGGTAAATTAAAACAAACACAATGTGGTCCAAGTTGATTTAAATTTTAATTTAATTTAATATTGGGAAATCTATTACTAAAGATAAATTGCAATAAGAACTTGGGTATGAAGTATGAAATGACAATCTCGTTAAATTACTATTATTAAACGCTTATATGCTTACAAAAATGCGCGCAAGTATAAACAATTAGTTGCGTATTTTCTTTAAAATTTGCGCCCCTATTGAACGGTTTACATATCAGCATTTTCCATTTGAAGGCGCTTTAGGGCGACATATTTTACTGCGTCCATTTGCACCGTAGACAATATTGCAGGTAAAGGTAAAATAGCCACACGTCGACGACTTTGTGTAGTATGTGGATTGAAAGTTTTTTTTCTCCTGTGATGGGTTCTGAGAGTTGTCCATGCTACCAGTCACTGACTTGGTGACTGTAACATAACTGTCTGGCGTACGCGGGCTATGAGCACTCACACTCGATGGTTTCACCTCAACTTCTTCGGCACTGATGTTAACCTTTTTGTCTGTTTTGTGCAGCTCGAGAGCTTTTGTGTGAAACTTTTTTTCAACATTTACTGTACCACGGAAACCGCTGGGTACAGACTCCGTAGTTGAGCGCACAGGGTATGAATTGACACGACCATTTTGGTTCTGCACCACTCTAAACTGGCCTCCGTTTGGATTGGTCACTACAGTCTGCTGCTTTTGTCCGGGTGCTGATTGAGTATTAGGGAGCGGTGATGAAGCCAGTGCTGGTTCTGGCTCTGTACCAGCATCCTTTTTTTTGATCTGACTAGCCGATAAAGAACTCTCTTCAAGTTTTTCGGGCTTTTCATTGTAGTAATCGTCCTCATCGTATTCGTCATACGGCTCTTCATCATCCTCCGTTTCGTCTTCGTTTTCTGCTATTGTATGTTTGTGTTCATCTAGCTTGTTACTTGTCTTTGACGACTTCATTTGCAACTCGGGTATTCTATCTGATTCAGATGTGATTGCTTGGCCGCTAAAGACTGTATCGACACGATCCGTGACCCTAAATAAAATTGTGTGATTTGTTAGGATTGTAGACCACATACAAATATAGCAAATTTTGATTTGAGTAATTGAAAATCACGCTGTAAAAGATACATGCACATCAGTAAATCCACGTATACCTGCTAAGTTTTGTAAATATTGTAAAATTTTAAATAACAACAAAATGCAAAAACTAGATTTTTGGGCAGAACATATTAAGTGTGCCTTGCACCCTTAAGTTTAGGCATACAATCATTGTTGATATAAATTTGATAAGAGCATGAACACTAATTGTTTTGTACACAGTTTATAAGACCAGTTCTTAGTTATTGAAATTCAATAGCTTATTCTTATCGATAACAGAAAATGAACTGATAATTTAAAGCCATCCTTGTTGTGACTTTGATATGGAAGACAACAAAAATAAATGACGATGGGCAAACAGAGAGACAAGCTGACGGACATGGCTTTAAAGACGTTTCCGTCAAATTTAATTCGCTCTTTGACAAAAGTTTATGTAATTATCTGTTGGTGACTGTGCTGACTTAACCTCAAAATCTGTGGAAGAGGTCGGCATTTACGATAATAAATTGTCGGGGCAGCTAGACGTCGCATCAAAATTTTTGATGCGGAATTTTGGAGGACCAGCTGTCATTTCACAAAAATGTGAGAGGAAGTTTTCAAGTTTTTTGGTTATCGATTTAATTTTTATTCGTACTTCCCCATAATAATAATTTGTTTGGCTAGAACTGACAAGCAGCATGAAATTATATTTACCTCTACGACTAAAGTGATATATATATAACTATTTTAATAAGCTGTACGAATAGTTTTTCGTATGGCCTTAACAATAAATACTTACGCGTTAGCAGCGTTGCCAAACTGGCTGATTGTGTTAAAAAGCTCTCTATTCTGTTCTCGATACGTTGCCACCTGTTCCTTAGTTCCCGATGCAGATTGCGCGGCCCCATGGTAGGAAACACCAAAGCTGCAAAGCAAAATTGTTAGCTTTTTTTGAAAATGACGTAATTTAATTGATATTACCTGGATGTGCCGTGTATCTGAGACTGGCTCTGACCTGAATAACTGCCAGATTGCGCCGACGCCTGTCCGCCACCTGACGCTGTGGCCACATTGTTGTCCTGACCGGGACGGAAACCGATTTGTGCTTGAGATGAAGTCTGGCCTGGTCCGCTGGACTGCGCATCAGCCAAGCCGCCCTTATCATTGGCCTGCACTTCGCTCTGGCTCTGATGTATAACACCACCGCTCTGTGATGAGGATTTCGTACCGCCATCCTTACTATTAAGTTGGACTTGCGCTTGTGATTGAGAGGGACCGCCTGACCCTTGTGACTGACTCATTGCACCACTTTGATTGCCCGTTACTTGTGCACTTGCTGCACGATCTGCGTCCGAGGTCATTGCGCTTGCACTGAAAGAGCTGTCCTTACTGTAGCTGCCGGAAACCTGTGTTTTAGCAGTTCCTCCGTTTTTTTTGCCCTGGGCACTGGCCGATGCTTGTCCGTCACCAATAATAGACTCTGCCTGCGAGAAGGCGTCATCGGCTCTGCCAACACCCGCAGCCTCAGGTGCTTCTGTTAAATGCAAGACATTAAAAAAACTGAGAGATATGTTATCTACAACTTACCGACACCTCCGCTAGGAACAAGACCAGTCCCTGCTTCAGATACAACATTTGTGTAACGTCTAGGAGCACCAGCATGGACACCACCAATATCGGGTTGTTTTGCGGGTCCAACCTTAGTATCGTATATACTAACATCTGGTTGACCACCAATTTCTGTCCGACTTGTGTAGACAGGCTGATCGCCGCCGATTTCAGGCTGTCCTGTAATCCAAGGCTTTGTGCCATATTCATTGTGAGCACTGCCAATTCCGGTCACGCTCCCAAAACCAGTCTGTCCCCCATCTCCAGGCTTAGTTCCGTATGCAGGTGGTGATCCAGGTGCTCTAGGCTGCCCAACGGCTTCCTGATGGGTACCATAGCTAGGTTGACCACCGACCACCGCAGGGTGTGATACAATCGCAGCACCCGCTGCAGGATAATTAACAATTTGGCTAGTGCCAATTCCTCTTTGAGGTCCATAATCCGTTTGAGCGCCACTTATAACAGGCTGTGCTCCGTATCTGGGCTGGGTGCCTCCAATTTCAGGCTGTGACCCAAATGTAGACTGGCCACCACTAATTTCTGGGCGACCTCCTGCTGCATGTCCAGGTTGATCCCCACCGACTCCATGCTGTGTTCCGTACCCTGGTTGATCAACACCAACTCCATGCTTTACTCCAGCTTCAGGCTGTATTCCATACCTAGGTTGTTTTCCGTATTCAGACGGGACAGCGACGACAGGCTGTGTTCTGTGCCCAAGCTGGCCACCATATTCAGGCTGAATTTGGTCAGTAAGAGGGTATTCACTAGCTTCACGTTGTGTTTCAGATCCAGGCTGAGCTTTGTATTCAGGATTAATGCCATATCTGGGTTGTGTATCATGTATGGGTACTCCAGTGCCTCTAAGAGATCCAAGTTGGCCATCTCCCGTTCCCAACTGCCATCTGGCTTCAGGCTGCGCTTCTTGTGTTTGGTATGAAAACGGTTCAGTGGCTTTCTGCACTGCTCGGTATCCGGGCCGACCACCGGCAATTCCAGGCTGCAAACCAAAGCCAGATTGCGTTCCATAGCCAGTTTGCGCTTCATATCTAGGTTGGATAGTACCTTGTCCATATATTAGTCCACTTTCGGGCTGAGTTCTGTATCCTGTCAGAGGTCCGCCAACCCCTGGCTGCACACCAGCTCCGGGCTGGGTGCTATATTCAGGTTGATCGCCGGTAACTACTGGTTGTCCACCGGCTCCAGGAGGAGTTCTGTACCCATCATAAGTTGCGTACCCAGGCTGACTTCCAATACCGAATTGTCCCACAGCTACTGGCTGTCTTCCGTAACCAACTCCAACTTTAGGCTGTGTTCCGTATCCCGGTTGACCACTGCCCATTCCAGACCGTCCTCTAGCTTCAGGCTGTATTCCATACCCAGGTTCAACCTCATCAACTCCACGTTGTAAGCCAGCTACCGGCCGCGATCCATATCCTGGTTGAATACCGTTAAAACCAGTCTGTTGTCCAGCTCCAGGCATTTTTCCAATTACAGCTTGACCTGCACCTACACCGTTCTGCACTCCACCTCTAGGCTGTGTTCCATATCCAGGTTGAATACCGCTAACGGCAGTCTGTCTTCCAGCTCCAGGTAGTGTTCCATATCCAGGTTGACTAGCGACAATTCTTGGCTGCTCTCCAGGCTGCGCTCCGTATTCAGGTTGACCACCACTTACTCCAGGCTGTTCTTCAACTCCATGCTGTGTTCCGTATCCAGGCTGCGTTACGTATCCGTACCCAGCCTGACTACTGCCGATTTTAGACTCTCCACCAGCTCCAGGTTGTGTTCCGTAAACTGGTTGACCAGCACCAAGTCTGTTCTGTATTCCAGCTTCATGCTGTGTTCCATATGGAGGTTTACCTAAACCTACGGTTACGGGCTGATCAACGTATCCAGGCTGTATTCCGTACCCTGGTTGATAAACACCAACTCCATGCTGCCTTCCAGCTTCAGGCTGAGTTCCGTATTCAGGCTCTGTTTCGTATCCGTGTTGGCTAACACCAATGAAATGCTGTCCCTCAGCTCCAGGCTGTGTTCCGTATCCAAGGTGACCAACGCCGATTCCAGACTGTCCTCCAACTCCAGGCTGTGTTTTGTATCCAAGTCGACCAGCACCAGCTCCATATGGTTCTCCAGCTCCTGGCTGTATTTCATAGCCAGGCTGAACACCTCTGAAACCAGTCTGTCCTCCAACTCCAGGCAGTGTTCCAAGTCTAGGTTGAACAGCCCCAGCTCCGAGTTGTTCTGCACCTCCAGGCTGTGTTCCATATCCAGGTTGAATACCACTTAAGCCAGCCTTTCCTCCAGCTCCAGGCACTGTGTCAAATCCAGTGCGACCACCGCCAATTCTTGGCTGATCTCCGGGTTGTGTTCCGTAACCAGGTTGACCATCACGAATTCCATGGTGACTTTCAGCTCCATGGTGTGCTTCATATTCAGGCTGCATTCCGTACCCGGATCCAGGCTGACCACCGCCGACTCTAGACTGTGCTCCATCTCCATACCCCGGCTGACTAACACCAGAAACGCGCTGACTACTAATTTGTCCACCAACTCCTGGCAGGTCTACGAAGCTAGGCTGGCCCACTCTACCATCAGATTGTCCTACAGTACCTGATTGCGTTCCAACACTAGGTTTGCGGTCTGTAGGTCTGCCAATTGCTGCTTGACCCCCATATCCTGCTTGTCTACCACCAACAACCGGCTGTCCTAGTGCACTCTTACCAGGCTGCAAGCCACCAGAACCTGGATAACCACTTATTTGTCCATGTGTTTTTGGCTGAGTGCCATAATTAGGCCTGTCGCCGTCAGAAACAGGAGGGGCTTTGAATTTAGATCCGAGCCCTGGATGTTCGCCTTCAGGAGCTTCAGATCCAGCTGACAATATTAAAATTTACTTCAAATATAATGTTGCATATTTTTTTTAATATATTTTTCTTTTACCTGGTAGACTTATTATAGCATCGGGTATACTGATGCGACCGGGAATTTTAGAAATTCCATCATCTACGCCGGGTCCGCTTAAATTAAGTTCTGCTCCTCCAGCACGTGGGTATTCGTCATGAAATCCAAAGCAGTCAATACAATCTCCTGCAGAGAATTGACTTTGCGCTTGTCCCATGCCTTGACTACCAGCTATATAATGCATTGATTTAATAAATTTTTCAAATGTTAAGTTTCTTTTGATAGAAGAGACTTACACACAGTTGAACGAGAGCCGCCTTTATTGGCTTCTGCTTCAGCCTTACCATCCCCTTCGGGCTGGCCAAAGTTTAAGTATTGCGACTGTGTTTGTCCTCTGAGACTGCAATTGCATTAAAATATTGAAAGAGTTCCTTAATATTATAGTTTATTTATGCAGGAACTTACTAGCCTCTGCCATTTCTCTTAGTTCGCTCTAATTCAGTAAAGGGATTCAGCTCCGCATCATTATTTTTAGACGGTTCCTGCAGTTAATTGTAAATAATTAAGTTCAATGTCAGTCTAATATTAATGGAAAAAAAAAAGTTTAAGTATTTTGTAACAACACTAATCTAGCTCGTTTTTTTTTTTTTTTAAACTGACCTTGGTCACAATTCTTGAAATACTCATGTGTTATCGCATTTTATTTCAGCTGTAATCATGTACATTTTTTAACTCTACTTTCTCGAATACGCTGTGACATAAGCCATCTCTTTCTGCATGTTCCTCTTGCACACGCAATAGCTCACATATTTAAATTTTTCTTATGAAAGATTTTGATACTTACAAAAGCCGCACCATTTGTGAATGATATAACCAACACAACGCCCAGCAGCACGCCCCATCGCAAGGACCACATCTTAATAAATCTAAGTTGAGTGAAATGCAAACTCCTGCTCGGATAGGACAAAACCAGCAAGCTGTAAAATAAAATGTAACTGTATCGTTAAATGTTCAAGATAATATATTATTTTATTATCAGTATTATTTGGCGATAATGTCATAAGCGCGAAACGTCAATTTTGGCATTATCTGTCATAAGGGGTTATCAGTAAATACACTTTGTCAAAATGAGCACGAAAATACCAAAAGCATTACACATTATGAAGGTTTCGAAGCTATGACTGTTTTTGATAGCAACAAATTTTTTGGAACAACGCAATTGCAAATACTGTTAATTTTTTAACAATCCTTTGAAACATTAACTGCATCGAAGGAAACACCTTAGTCAGAAGTTAATACCGGTAAACCAAATTATCTGGAGACTACTAAATCATATTTTATATACAGGAGATCTTCCATATAACGTATCTCAAAAAGACAAAAAATCTTCTTTTTGATTGAACCAAACTGCATTGTTCTGGAAATGAATTCCATACATTTAAAACTTTTTTATTCGGAAGATCGTTACATGAAAATGCAACTGTATTATTATTTTTAAACTCGCAACTGGGTAAAATAGACTTGTTTTTGATACTCCAGTTTACTTTTACATGTTTTTCATAATATGATAATTTTATTTTTTTGCTAAGAACAAACTGTATTTGTTATAATTCGAAAATCTATATACTTAGAAAAATAAAAAATGTGTAAAATTTATTGTTTCATTAATTTTTTACTGTTTAAAAAATATACTGATTTTGAATTTAATAGTGAACATGAACAAACTTTTTTTGTTTACATTTATATTAGTATTTAGTCCCATTACGATTGACACAGTTCGTGATCGAATATATCTCATAATTCACTTGTTTGAAATAATTATTTATTAGAAGATATTTGTGTCACTTGTTTTTTCATATCCTCGATTAATTATAATGTTTGTTTCTCATTTGCACATACTTTTTTGCCTCGTGTGTAGGATCCAAATATAAGTTCCGATATGCAGCCGAATGCGACAACTGTTGGATTGCGAATAACGTAACGGTGGCCAAGCATAGAAACGTAAAGTTCTCGATCTGTAGTTCAATTCATTGAAACTAAGCAATATCAACTCATTTGCATGTAGCAGCATAAATATTTATGGAGGATTCACATTTACACACAGACACGGCGCTACTTCGCCTGGCACTGTCTTATCGCACGAACACATACGACCCATACAAAAAAACGCATACACTGGGCACAGAGACAAACCACTTAGAGCTCTTAGTCGTCTGTGCGATTCGTTTGATAGTATGTATGTATGTATGTCTATTTCATTACATATCAACACTTTGATCGTGCCAATCGATCACTTTGGCTTAGGGCATCCCATTGAATGCGTCTACGTTACAAAATCGTCGCAGATGGAGTAGACTTTTGACCCATTTTAGGGAAATGTGCTGCTATTTATAACAATATAAAGATACTCAGTTGTTTATACTGCTATATTTGTTGCTCTTTGTATAACTTGTTATAACAGTGTGTGCCCGCAGCCGTGTCAATAAATATGCTGGTAGTTTAATTTTCTTTGTGTTGCAATTGTTAAAGCATAAACACATAGTTAAATAAAGGGCTAAGTTTTGTTTTGGATGCCTTCAATCATTTTTTTTAGCGGAAGCAATTTGCTTTTGATAACCTTTGAGCCTCCCTGACAGAAGCGACTTATGTATCTATTAATAGACAACATTAGTCTCTTTAAGCATTGTCCAACGTTAAGCTCTACATATGTATGTCTTATCTGTCTGCAAAATTTAAACATATTTGTGTTCAAATTATATTTCGGTGTTGAGCTGTACATAACTAAAAATGTAGCACAATACTTTTATAAATTCAAAGGCTTGATCGTTGGCTGAGCTAGTTTCAAGGACAGACTTTTTTTTAATTAAAACGCTTGCAAAGAACATTACGTACAGTTTGATAAGATCAATAAGAAGCAAAGCTTTCATTAATTAGCAATTGCCGAGGTCTTTAAAACAAATTTGCATGCGCCAAAAAGAATCTATTCGGAGCATCTATAAGTATAAATTTACTTAAATTTTTGAAATTAAAATGATTTTAAAAATGCCTTATTAATTGACTGAAATCATAATAACTTTATTTAACAGTAAAATAAACTTTTAAAATGGCAAAACTCTGAGCAGTATCCTTTAATATTCTGTCTAAATTATTGATACTCAGTTATATTAGTGATTAAATAAATATCTTAATAAACTGGAATATTCACGTTGTACAGTTGCTAAGCTTAAAAGCGCAAACTCTAAGGCCTTAAAAAAAAAAATTGACAGCCTGTGTCAGATCACACGGGCGCATAGGTTAGCCGTAGAATACGTCTGTCCTTGTGCAACAAAAATTATGAAGCGGTAGCCTAATAACAACAACCACATAGATGTTTTATTTTATTTTTAATTGTGTTTGTTGTCATATGGCTAATTTTTTCCTTTTTACTGCAATACTGGTTAGCATCTCTGATATAAATTTAACAAACATTAACTTGAAATAGAAATATATATTTACATAATTTATTGCATCAAAATTTGTGCATAATTAAATCTAAAATTGTATTTATACTCGATACCGAAGGTAAAGAGTATATTGGGTTTGTGCAATGTCCGTCATGGTGTCTGTCCGTCTGTCCGTCTGTCCGTCCGTATGTTCGCAACTTTTTTCCACACCCTTCAAGTTAGAGACTTCAAACTTTGCAAATCTCTTTATCTATGGCATAGTAAATTAAAGTGTCAAGATTGGAGCTCTACGATAACTAGGGGGCTGGCAAATCGATAAACTCGATAACATCAAATCGATAGATGCAGCTATTTCGCAAGCCCTTACAGCTAGAACTACCAAATTTGGGGAGAAAATAGCTACTACCAACCCCCAAAAAACTGCATCAAAAATTTGGAGCCACGCCCCCCCGTTCCCTAGCACACTGCATTTTGAAATCAAAAGTGCCTATATTTTCCACAGCTTTTGAGCTAGAGCCGCCAAATTTGTTGCCAAGATTGGAAGTGAAGAAACCCAAAAATTTTGGATGGCGCCCCCACCCATACCGCCCCCAGCCCCCCTTCCACCATATTCTACTAACTTTGAACTAGAGTCACCAAATTTGGTATGAGGATAGCATTTAACATCTTAAATAGATCTGCAGCAAAGCTTTGGACGCTACGCCCACCCTTACCAACCCCATCCCCCATTCCCCCAAATTTGACTATTTTTGAGCTAGAGTCACCAAATTTGGTATGAGGATAGCTATTGACATCATAAATAGATCTTCAGCTAAAATTTTGATGACACGCCCCCCCCCCCCCCCCCCCATACCACCACCAGCCTTCCATCCACCATATTCTTCTTACTTTGAGCTAGAGTCACCAAATTTGGAAGGAAGATAGCTTTTTGGCATCCCCATCTGTACCAGACAATCTTTGAGGCAGCGTACACCCCTGCCGTATCCGCACACCATTGCAATCAGCTCTCTTTTAATCTGTTTTACTACTGGTATCGAGTATACCGCAGTCGGGTGCGTCCGACTGCAACGTTTCTACTTGTTTTGTTTTATGTTTGAAATGTGACTTTTGATATGACAGGTTTGTGAAAGGAAAAGTATGATATGTAATTCATTAATGATACACTTAAATTTCTAGCAAATACTAAATCTATATTGGTTAGGGCTTAGGTGGTTGCTGCATTTTTAATATTCATTTAAATTAAATTAAATTAACTTAATTCACAGTAACTGTTCACAAGATGCGAAAATCAGGGCTGCCACCGTAAAGACGAATTATCGATAGTTTAACTCACGATAGATTATATGATATTTTTGCACGGGCATATTTATTGTTTTGGTGCAAAAGCATAATTAAATGTGCAACACAAACAATAAAACATGATTTCGAAAACTAATTGTTAGGGGCTGACGCTTAAGCTGAGCTTGTTCACCCCTGGCACGGAAGAATTTATGTATGAAAATTTAATTATGCCCGAATATCTTAATGAAATTTCCACATTTAGAAGCTATCAGTCATGACCGCATGTATATCAAAGGAAAGGAAATCAAGTCTACTTTGTATTAAAACAAGTTTTAATCGATTCTCTGGCGGAATTTTTGAGCAATGTGCAATTGAAAAGTAGTGATTTTTGCACTGATTTTTTGCCTTAAAAAGTTATATATTTGGCAAAATTATTAGAAATTTGAATGTGGGAATGTTTGTTTACCTCATCTCAACTTAAATTCGAAAAACTCAGATTAATTGATTGATTATTGAGATTGCTAGAGCAATTTAAAGTCTTCAAAATGAGGCAAAATTTTGCATGTTTTCGGTCTCATTTTTATACTCGATACCGAAGGAGCTCTACGATAAAACTGCATCAAAAATTTGGAGCCACGCCCCCCCGTTCCCTAGCCCACTGCATTTTGAAATCAAAAGTGCCTATATTTTCCACAGCTTTTGAGCTAGAGCCGCCAAATTTGTTGCCAAGATTGGAAGTGAAGAAACCCAAAAATTTTGGATGGCGCCCCCACCCATACCGCCCCCAGCCCCCCTTCCACCATATTCTACTAACTTTGAACTAGAGTCACCAAATTTGGTATGAGGATAGCATTTAACATCTTAAATAGATCTGCAGCAAAGCTTTGGACGCTACGCCCACCCTTACCAACCCCATCCCCCATTCCACCAAATTTGACTATTTTTGAGCTAGAGTCACCAAATTTGGTATGAGGATAGCTATTGACATCATAAATAGATCTTCAGCTAAAATTTTGATGACACGCCCCCCCCCCCCCCATACCACCACCAGCCTTCCATCCACCATATTCTTCTTACTTTGAGCTAGAGTCACCAAATTTGGAAGGAAGATAGCTTTTTGGCATCCCCATCTGTACCAGACAATCTTTGAGGCAGCGTACACCCCTGCCGTATCCGCACACCATTGCAATCAGCTCTCTTTTAATCTGTTTTACTACTGGTATCGAGTATACCGCAGTCGGGTGCGTCCGACTGCAACGTTTCTACTTGTTTTGTTTTATGTTTGAAATGTGACTTTTGATATGACAGGTTTGTGAAAGGAAAAGTATGATATGTAATTCATTAATGATACACTTAAATTTCTAGCAAATACTAAATCTATATTGGTTAGGGCTTAGGTGGTTGCTGCATTTTTAATATTCATTTAAATTAAATTAAATTAACTTAATTCACAGTAACTGTTCACAAGATGCGAAAATCAGGGCTGCCACCGTAAAGACGAATTATCGATAGTTTAACTCACGATAGATTATATGATATTTTTGCACGGGCATATTTATTGTTTTGGTGCAAAAGCATAATTAAATGTGCAACACAAACAATAAAACATGATTTCGAAAACTAATTGTTAGGGGCTGACGCTTAAGCTGAGCTTGTTCACCCCTGGCACGGAAGAATTTATGTATGAAAATTTAATTATGCCCGAATATCTTAATGAAATTTCCACATTTAGAAGCTATCAGTCATGACCGCATGTATATCAAAGGAAAGGAAATCAAGTCTACTTTGTATTAAAACAAGTTTTAATCGATTCTCTGGCGGAATTTTTGAGCAATGTGCAATTGAAAAGTAGTGATTTTTGCACTGATTTTTTGCCTTAAAAAGTTATATATTTGGCAAAATTATTAGAAATTTGAATGTGGGAATGTTTGTTTACCTCATCTCAACTTAAATTCGAAAAACTCAGATTAATTGATTGATTATTGAGATTGCTAGAGCAATTTAAAGTCTTCAAAATGAGGCAAAATTTTGCATGTTTTCGGTCTCATTTTTATACTCGATACCGAAGGTAAAGAGTATATTGGGTTTGTGCAATGTCCGTCATGGTGTCTGTCCGTCCGTATGTTCGCAACTTTTTTCCACACCCTTCAAGTTAGAGACTTCAAACTTTGCAAATCTCTTTATCTATGGCATAGTAAATTAAAGTGTCAAGATTGGAGCTCTACGATAACTAGGGGGCTGGCAAATCGATAAACTCGATAACATCAAATCGATAGATGCAGCTATTTCGCAAGCCCTTTCAGCTAGAACTACCAAATTTGGGGAGAAAATAGCTACTACCAACCCCCAAAAAACTGCATCAAAAATTTTGGAGCCACGCCCACCCATACCGCCCCCAGCCCCCCGCAGTTTAACCCCAAGAATGCCCATATCTTCTACAGTTTTTGAGCTAGAGCCATCAAATTTGGTTCCAGGATAGGTGTTGACGATCCCCAATCAAATTCATAAAAACTTTGGAAGCCACGCCCAGCTATACTGCCCTATCCGCCCTCAACCACCCCAACGCTTCGCTTAAAACGGTAGTGCGTGTATCTTCCAAAGTGTTTGAGCTAGAGTCTCAAAATTTGGTAGGTAGATAACTGGAAACGACCTCCAAAAACAGCATTAATGTTTTGGGGCCCCACCTACCCATTCCGCCCCCAGCCCCCTCGCAGCTAAAAAACAGAAATGCTTATATCTATTACAGTTTTTAAGCGAGAACCACCAAATTTTGTGCCAAGATAGGTGATTACAACCTCCAAAAAAATGCATAAAAACTTTGGATGCCACGCCAATCCATACTGCCCAAGCTGCCCCAAACCGCCCCAATGCTTCACTAAAAACGGGAATGCGTGTATTTTCCAAAGAGTTAAAGCTAGCGTCACCAAATTTGGTGGGAAGATAGCTGTTAACGATCCCCAAAAAACTGCATCAAAAATTTGGAGCCACGCCCCCCCGTTCCCTAGCCCACTGCATTTTGAAATCAAAAGTGCCTATATTTTCCACAGCTTTTGAGCTAGAGCCGCCAAATTTGTTGCCAAGATTGGAAGTGAAGAAACCCAAAAATTTTGGATGGCGCCCCCACCCATACCGCCCCCAGCCCCCCTTCCACCATATTCTACTAACTTTGAACTAGAGTCACCAAATTTGGTATGAGGATAGCAATTAACATCATAAATAGATGTGCAGCAAAACTTTGGACGCTACGCCCACCCTTACCAACCCCATCCCCCATTCCCCCAAATTTGACTATTTTTGAGCTAGAGTCACCAAATTTGGTATGAGGATAGCTATTGACATCATAAATAGATCTTCAGCTAAAATTTTGATGACACGCCCCCCCCCCCAGCCTTCCATCCACCATATTCTTCTTACTTTAAGCTAGAGTCACCGAATTTGGAAGGAAGATAGCTTTTTGGCATCCCCATCTGTACCAGACAATCTTTGAGGCAGCGTACACCCCTGCCGTATCCGCACACCATTGCAATCAGCTCTCTTTTAATCTGTTTTACTACTGGTATCGAGTATACCGCAGTCGGGTGCGTCCGACTGCAACGTTTCTACTTGTTTTGTTTTATGTTTGAAATGTGACTTTTGATATGACAGGTTTGTGAAAGGAAAAGTATGATATGTAATTCATTAATGATACACTTAAATTTCTAGCAAATACTAAATCTATATTGGTTAGGGCTTAGGTGGTTGCTGCATTTTTAATATTCATTTAAATTAAATTAAATTAACTTAATTCACAGTAACTGTTCACAAGATGCGAAAATCAGGGCTGCCACCGTAAAGACGAATTATCGATAGTTTAACTCACGATAGATTATATGATATTTTTGCACGGGCATATTTATTGTTTTGGTGCAAAAGCATAATTAAATGTGCAACACAAACAATAAAACATGATTTCGAAAACTAATTGTTAGGGGCTGACGCTTAAGCTGAGCTTGTTCACCCCTGGCACGGAAGAATTTATGTATGAAAATTTAATTATGCCCGAATATCTTAATGAAATTTCCACATTTAGAAGCTATCAGTCATGACCGCATGTATATCAAAGGAAAGGAAATCAAGTCTACTTTGTATTAAAACAAGTTTTAATCGATTCTCTGGCGGAATTTTTGAGCAATGTGCAATTGAAAAGTAGTGATTTTTGCACTGATTTTTTGCCTTAAAAAGTTATATATTTGGCAAAATTATTAGAAATTTGAATGTGGGAATGTTTGTTTACCTCATCTCAACTTTAACCCCAAGAATGCCCATATCTTCTACAGTTTTTGAGCTAGAGCCATCAAATTTGGTTCCAGGATAGGTGTTGACGATCCCCAATCAAATTCATAAAAACTTTGGATGCCACGCCCAGCTATACTGCCCTATCCGCCCTCAACCACCCCAACGCTTCGCTTAAAACGGTAGTGCGTGTATCTTCCAAAGTGTTTGAGCTAGAGTCTCAAAATTTGGTAGGTAGATAACTGGAAACGACCTCTAAAAACAGCATCAATGTTTTGGGGCCCCACCTACCCATTCCGCCCCCAGCCCCCTCGCAGCTAAAAAACAGAAATGCTTATATCTATTACAGTTTTTAAGCGAGAACCACCAAATTTTGTGCCAAGATAGGTGATTACAACCTCCAAAAAAATGCATAAAAACTTTGGATGCCACGCCAATCCATACTGCCCAAGCTGCCCCAAACCGCCCCAATGCTTCACTAAAAACGGGAATGCGTGTATTTTCCAAAGAGTTAAAGCTAGCGTCACCAAATTTGGTGGGAAGATAGCTGTTAACGATCCCCAAAAAACTGCATCAAAAATTTGGAGCCACGCCCCCCGTTCCCTAGCCCACTGCATTTTGAAATCAAAAGTGCCTATATTTTCCACAGCTTTTGAGCTAGAGCCGCCAAATTTGTTGCCAAGATTGGAAGTGAAGAAACCCAAAAATTTTGGATGGCGCCCCCACCCATACCGCCCCCAGCCCCCCTTCCACCATATTCTACTAACTTTGAACTAGAGTCACCAAATTTGGTATGAGGATAGCAATTAACATCATAAATAGATGTGCAGCAAAACTTTGGACGCTACGCCCACCCTTACCAACCCCATCCCCCATTCCCCCAAATTTGACTATTTTTGAGCTAGAGTCACCAAATTTGGTATGAGGATAGCTATTGACATCATAAATAGATCTTCAGCTAAAATTTTGATGACACGCCCCCCCCCCCCCCCATACCTCCCCCAGCCTTCCATCCACCATATTCTTCTTACTTTGAGCTAGAGTCACCAAATTTGGAAGGAAGATAGCTTTTTGGCATCCCCATCTGTACCAGACAATCTTTGAGGCAGCGTACACTCCTGCCGTATCCGCACACCATTGCAATCAGCTCTCTTTTAATCTGTTTTACTACTGGTATCGAGTATACCGCAGTCGGGTGCGTCCGACTGCAACGTTTCTACTTGTTTTAATAGAAAATGTAATCACTTCGTATATATATATAACTTAAAATAAAGGTTGAAGCCTTGGCTTTAAAATGAAATTAATTTGAGGAAAATCTATTCATTAGTTCATGAGCAATGAGCGATTTTGTGAAGCAACCATATTACAACAACAACTTTTTTGGATAGCACACTCATACCGAAACGTAAGACGTATTCTACGTCAAAAAAACCGAATGAGTGTTAGAACTCACGAGCGATGTGCAAACACCTGTTTGAGAATGAATAGCATATTAGCATAAAAAAGATAGATTGTGAATTAAAAAAAATATATATTTTTCTTTCTAAAATAGCTTATGGCAATACTACTACATAGCGAAACATGTTCACTGAAATGAGCAGTGTTGCCCAACTTAATGATGAAAGCTATTTTGCAAAGGGGCTGCAAAAACGGACTAACAATTCAGACAAAACCGAAACTAAATATGAATAGTTTTGCAATTGAAATTGATGTTCTGTGACCATTATATTTATTTATTAAAGCTATGTATGTACATGTTTGAACATTGTTATTAATTTCCGACATTGCTTTAGCGCAGCGAGTTTCGATTACACAGAAGTTCAAAAGGCAACTGTCCTGTGCCGCACACTTATTCGTTGTGCCTGCTACCGAACCAATTCGGAGACAACGACACCATTCTGTCGCCCCGCTAAAACGATACTTCCCAAAGCAACAATGAGTTAAATCAACAACGAATCAATGCAACAACAAGTCGAAGCAACAAGGAACCAAAGCAACAACGAACCAGAGCAACAACGAATCAAAGCAACAGCAAGTCCAAGCAACGAGTCGAAGCAACAACGAATGAAACGATGCAATATTACTATAACGGTGAAATTACCATTACGGTGAAATACTTGAAAAAGCATACCCATACACTCATGTACACACAAAAATATTGCCAACCCTGAATCCCTGCACCTGCAAATTAATAAGCTTGTACGTACATATAATTTTTTCTTATATCCTTTATGTGCTGTTTATGAGCATAAAATATACAACAGAGCTGCGTGGCTCAACGTCTGCTTCTCTGCATCTGAGCGCAAGCAAAACATAGCGACAGCAAAGCATCAGACACATCGTGTTATTTTCGGTAGCTTGTGAGTAGCAAGACTTCGTATTTTACTGTTATTCTCTGCCGCTACACTATAACAATCAAACTCAGATGAATATGTATATGAAATTTCTCATCAGTCCAGTTCGGCACTTAAAATTCGTTCGTCGGTCCATGAGCTTAGCCCAGGACGGCACGGTATCGAGTGGTATTTTGGTATTTTTATTAAAAAAAAGTTCGGTTACTAAAACATAAAAACAAGTGAATTAATAAATACAGTGCGTTATAGAGTAGTTTAAGGACATTTAATTGTATTAATCAACTCTTTTTTACTGTCGCAGCTGCAAATCTTTATAGGAAACGGGAAGGTGATTCAAAGCTCTGGAGTGAAGATGAAATATCTATAATGTTATCTTAGACCCCTTTTAAACGATGAACTTTTTTCATGATTTATTTTTTTAAATTATACTTCTTATGTCTCGTCTGAAAACTAAAGGTATCCTTTTTCAAGACCGTAAGAACTCAGTAAGTGTGACAAAGGCAAATATAGGATTTGCTAAATTTCGATGAGAAAGAGTGAAATGGCATGTACCATGTACAAGTGTTGAACATCGTTCAAGTATTTTGTATCAGCGACATCTGGTAGTAATTATTATGTATCAGCACCATCTATTAGTATTTAAAATAGTTAAGCCTATTTTGTCTCTAATGATCATATCTATGAAGATAAAAAATTAAATACTTTTGATTGGTTGTAAAAAAACCAGATGAATAATTATTAAAGTTGTTTGGTACATATTTGGTAAATAATTGCTCTTTGAATGAGCTGCTTCTTATTGTTGTTGAGTTAGACAGTGTTGGAAAATGCTGATGAAAATTTAACTCTGCCTAAAAAGTAAATATCGATGAATATCGTCTATCACAAATGCATATTTCTAACGTTGAATGTCCCGTCCCGTTTTTAATTATAATTAGCAACGAATTGGGCTAAAGATATATTTATAATTTCTTCATGTCTTTTTTCATACTAGTCGAACCAATTTTCCTTCCATAAATTTGTAGAATCATCACTAGGGTGACCACGTGGGGCTCAGGCCATTCCGGGACGTTACACCACAACCCCCCCCCCCCCCCCCCAACGCAATTTTAATATTGATATATTTATTCATTACAAATTTAATGCTCACATATTTTTATTCCTTAAAAACTGAAATAAGCCATTTAACTTAACAGGCCATATGTCATTAAAACTACGTAAAATTATTATTATTTATTAATTATGTTAACTTACTTATTATTGTACTTCTCCACTCTGCCTATTTTTTTCAATACACTAATATTCTTTTTGTCCATCAATTCTTTATAAAAGTTCAAACAACCCATGCCAACAAAATTTAATTGAACAATCATTAAGTTTTCAACATTCTCCACCAGTAACCTATTTCTTTCTATTAACGAAAAAAACCTTTCGCAATTTGCATTGTGCGGAGGAAATGCATAAAAGAATTCTGCTATTTTCAATACTTCCGACTCGGAAGTTCCAAGTAACAGCTCGAGTTTACGTTTGCTGCAAAAAACGTCTTCACTTGTCGTGACAAAAACTTCTTCAAGATGGCAACTTGGTCGAACAAGAGTGAATCGTCTATCGAAATGTTTTCCTCAAAAAATTATTGAACACACTTCGCTACACTTTCATCATACGAAAAGTTCGCGTCGTCTAGTTGCTGCCATTTAAAAATCCGTTACTCATCGAAACAATAGAAAACCGGGACACCGGGACATTACCTTCAAAAGCGGGACATGTCCCGGAATTCCAGGACGGATGGAAACCCTAATCATCACCAACTTGAATCTAGCTCTTGATTAGCTTATTGGCCGTACTCTCCAAAATAGTTGAGAGACTACTTTTGCGTAGAGTTCGACCAATACTGGAAGAGGCCGGTTTGATACCACATCACCAGTTTGGCTTCAGGGAGCTGCATGGCACACCGGAACAGTGCCAAAGGATCGTTCACAAAATTCTGGAAGATCTTGAAGGAATAGTGCTCGGCCGTCTTCCTAGATGCCAGGCAAGAATTTGACAGGGTCTGGCACATAGGATTGCTCTACAAGCTGAAGCTAGCGTTACCAGCCCCTCACTATCTGCTGCTCAGATCTTACCTAACTGGTAGATTTTTCTACGTTAAATGCGGCGAGGAGAGCTCAGCAAGAAGAGAAGAAGAGCTGGAGCCCCACAGGGAAGTGTCCTGGGTCCGACGCTATACACAATGTATATGCCAACCATCAGCGACCCTAGAATCCTCACTGCCACTTATGCCGATGACACTGCATTTTTAGCCAACGATAAGTCCCCACTCGTTGCATCCAGCATAATCCAATCTCAGCTGAACCGCCTAAACACATTGCTTAGACGGTGGAATATCGAAGTCAACCCAGAAAAATCCACACAACCCAGAAAAATCCACACACGCCCTGAGAAGAGGAGACTGGCCTGCCGTCAGTCTGGATGGCGTTGCCATACCCAGCACCGTCACTGCAAAGTACTTGGGCATGGTTTTGGATAGGCGCTTAACCTGGAGAAGTCACCTTACACAAAACGTTCCCAGTTGAACGAGAGGTTGAGCAAGCATCTTTGGCTGCAAGATAGAAGGTCCACCATCAGACTTAGGGTCAAACTCCTCATACACAAAGCCATACTTAAACCTATGTGGACGTATGGCATAGCACTCTGGGGCACTGCAAAAAGAAATAACAGGGAAAGAATCCAAGACTTCCAAAACAAGGTTCTGCGCATCATTTCTGAGGCGCACCGATACCATACAAATGCAGAAATCCACCAGGAACTAGAAGTCCCTCACATAAGCCAGGAGGTGGCTAGGCTCACGAAGGCATATCTGGATAGGCTGGTCAACCCTCTGGCCATAAACCTGCTGGATAACAGTACAATGGCTCGGCGACTGAAGAGGGCACACCCCCTGGATTTGGCAAACATATCAACTTTTGAATCCTCCTCCTTCCCCCATCAGCCACCACCTCTTTTTAAACCCCAATAATAACTCCCAAGTCAATATGTTATATAGAAAAGTCAATGTTGTGCATTACAATTCGCTGATAGTTCCCTTAGGGACTGATTGCAAATGAAGAAAATAGAAAAAAAAAAATTAGTTAAATATCCATGTTGGATTTCAGAATGCTAAATATGAAGTGGTGTAATATTATTATTGTGATAAAATTTCAAAATCGGTATAGTCATAATTCTCTAAAGGCCTGTTGTCACGGAAACCAAAACCGAATTCAGTACATTTGCGACTGCGACCGAAACCGAAAATCGTAATTTTTTCGTTGCTAGTAACCGAAACCGAATTCAGTACATTAGCAACCGAAACCGAAACAAGTTCTTTTGACTTTATTCGGTTGCTGCCAACCGACGATGTGCCAGCCACGCAAAATCAGCAGCAACCGAAACTGCATCCGAATTCATATGGAAAACATATAGAAATGACCAGCGTTAAGTTGGCCGCGTTTGTAGAAAACAGCTGATCGTCGGTTGGCAGCAACCGAATAAAGTCAAAGCTACTTGTTTCGGTTTCGTTTGACAACAAGCCTTAAGTTAGATATTATTTCTTTGTAATGTTTCCTGAATGGTTTATAGTTTGAATCATTTGTGGGCATAGGTTCCATGCTACGTTTAATTATATACTTCTAATACATAGTAGTAGTTTAGAAGTATAACTTCTACAGAGTGTGTGTGTGTGCGGTACACACTATATATTTTTTTCATGCTGTTTTAAAACTTCTACCCCATGTGGTCGCATTTACACGATGAAGTTTTTTCATGCAATGATTTCTTTGTAAATGCTACTCTGATTTAAATTTATGGGCGATAAACATAAATCGTTGCCATCTATTGTTAGCCCTAAACGAACATTGAGAAACTCAATTTCGACTAAACTTGGGATAGTTACGCTAACCGGACATTGAGAAACCGGCCCTAATTGATGTTAATAATTGATGATAAATAAAATGGGTTCAGTAAAAGAACTTTTGAGTGCGACATCTGTGGCGGGTGAGGAATCAGATTTTGATTCACATCAAACACAGTGCAACTCTGTGCTTACATGCAATCGGAATAAGCCAAAGCAAAATGAGATAAATTAATCATTGGCTGCGTTCAGGGAACTAAGCGCTTATTATACATGTTCAGATGTACAGAACCACATTCGAGGTAAAAATATACATATACCATTTCGAATTTGTATAATCTTAAAAATATGTGTCAACATTGCAAAGTCTGTTAAATACTATCCAAACGAATGTGAAAACCATGCGCAACGCTGGGCAGTGCGTCCCCAAAATTTCAGCGAATAATGCTAAGCGCTTAGTAAGCAGCTTGATAACCGCTTTGTTCCAAGCGCTTAGTAATCGTTCGCTGTACGCTCTGCTTATTAAGCGCACTTCAAACATGGCTAGTCAGCGGTCGCCATCTTTCTAAGCGTAAATTTTTTCGCTTTTGCACGATAAGCAGTGCGTTCACAAGTTTTCAGCGATTGATACTAAGCGCTTAGTAAGTAGCTTTATAACCGCTTAGTTCCCTGAACGCAGCCATTGCTTCACAAGTCATGAAGCATTGCTTGCAGTTGTTACACCACTACTCCCTTTGCCAACAAACGAACGAAACATGAGAAAAACTTCACCATGTAAAAAGGGTCTTACATTCACAGAAACTGCGAAGTTATTATGCCCTTTGACAGCCACTCATAAAAAATGCTAAGAAAACACACACATGTATGGTCTTGCTCAGTTGTTTTATAAAAAACTTTTGAGCGAAACAAATATATATAGATGCCAAGTGAAATTTAGTGAGGGGCAAAATGCGTTACCTAAAGTTGCCAATTGGCACCAATCAATGGGTTGAGTCGACCTGTGTTGGAGTTGACGATGGAGATGGCGTGCGGACTGTGCATGGTAAGTTTGCTAGTAACAGGCAAATTAATAGCAATTTTTTATTGAAACAAATATCTTTAACCATGCCAAAGAAGTTGAAGTGTCACGACGCCATGGAAGACTGACACACAACACTGGGAAAAAACTGGGTTTCACAGCACCGAAAATCAAGGCAAAGAATAAAATAAACAAACAACGCAGACCTCACTAGATAAGCTACACGAGCTGGAAACAGATCAATTTACATTACACAAACAGCAGCTGGCAGTAGATCTTTCTTTGGAGCATCAAAAAGTAAATTGAATGAATGAAATAGAGAGCCAAAAGTTGGAGCTGGTAATGAAGAAAGCGGATCTGGACTAAAAGAAGGCGGAATATGTTTAAAGCTCATGGGCCATGTGTTAACAGTGTTAACTTAACACCTGTTTAATTATGTTTCAACTTGTATAATATGTGCATGAGATTTAGCCAGCCAAATTTATTAAAGTTCATGGTAAAAAAGGGTGCGTTTTCCCAGCTGCCTAATCATTGCAAATAAATCGCGCTTTTTTTGCGTCCAGTTATATATTTAATTTGGAATCGAACGCAAGAATGTTAAGTTTTCTCGATTCATCCATTTAAATAGTGCTCAATTTGTACTTAATTCCATTACACTGAAATATTTAAGCCGCTGAATTTGAATTAGAGCTGGGCGCGGGTCGGGCTTTTTTTGGTGCCCGGGCCTCAAAATGAATGTCGTGAGGGCTTCGGACAGAACGCATTGCGCATAAACAGCTGTACGAAACGTCACAAGTAATGCATTTTGAAAAGATTTTGTTTTAAATAAATTAAATGATATTATTATTGATGTGTTAACATCTATAGGCACTGGTATCTATTTCTGCCAGTTGAATGCATGCAAACAAATGCAGCGAGCCGTGCTGCGCTGATCTCGACCTACGAACAAATTTAGAGTGCTGTCGTGGACCAACTGAAAAATTTCATATAAATATTCAGCTGAGTATGATTGTATTTGTGTAGCGGCAGAGAATAACTGTAAAATAAAAATTTTAGAGTTTTGTCTCAATCTGCTTGATACAGTCCAAGTTGGAAGGGTAGTATAAACTTAATATGAACTTTGTGCAATTGAATAGCAAAACTTGACATTCTTTAATATAATTTCAATTCTACATGTTTGTTTATATTCTATCATTGTTTATTGAACGGTAAAATGTGGTTCGTACATATTGTATGCAAGTGCGTTTGAAACATACATATATTCCTCGCTGTGCCTGCTTATCGAGGTTTTTGTTATTTTTGATATTATTCCTTTTTCTGTGTCGGCGGCAAACGCGCGCTTACATTTACATATGTACCAATGCACTACTGAATACACTTTCGTAATTTGTGTACATCTTTGCATAACTGTATGTCAAGGATTGTTAGAAGGTGTCATAGGCTAAAAATTGGGAAGAGTATGTATGATCAGCAATAGCAAAACTGATATTTGGATGCCTTGGAAGACAAAATTTTGTTTTCTTACTCAAACGCAATTATGGGGGAAGAAAAATAGTTTTGTGGACAAGTGCTTGCAGAAGCCTAGTTTTTAGCTCAAGATACTTGGTTGGCTAGGTGCATATCAGTTGCTAGTCCAAGTGTTTTGTGGAGTAGGACAGGTATCAAAAGGTCATAGAATACGTAAAGCAGGCAAGATATCGTTCATATCCAAGAATCTTATTAATTGCAAAAATAACTAAATTCAATCACTATTCTTTTCTTTTTTATGCTAATATATAGCAATCAAACAGGTACAAACAGGTGTTAACACATCGCTCGTGAGTTCTAACACTCATTAGATTTTTTTTCTAGTGTTGCTCTTTATAGGCATTAAATATACAATAGAGCTGCGTGGCTCAACTGCTTAACCGCACTTAGCCGCACTCCCTCTCTTTATTGCCTAAAACAAAGTACGAAAAATTAGTACGAAAGAGAGAGATAGCGAGGTAGTAAAGAATGAGTAAACAAATTGAAATGTGTGAGTATGTATGATATGTATGCATGCAATTATTTTCCTGCAACTGAGACAAATTTTATTGAATAAGAGACACAAAAGAAATTAAAAATGTAAATAATATTTTAATGTTTTTTTTCCTTATAATATAATTTTTAACATTTTTTTATTTCCAACAATTTTTTGTTTCTGCTTTTGTTGCTTTATTTTTTTGTTTAAATATTTTATTCTAAAAAAAGTGCGTGTTTTAAAAAAAATTCTTTAGTTTTTTTTTCTAAACAAATACTTGTTGCCTTATTGACTAAATTATCAATAATGTTATTTTGCAACGATATTCTATTTTCGTAATTATACAGTATGACTATTTTTTCTAATTCCATTATTGTTATATGTTACATCTCTTTTTACATATATCGGCATAGCGAATTTCAACAACAAAATTCCTTATTTCTGCCTGCAATATGTAGGCATATCACAAAGCAGAACGCGAAAATATTCGTCCGCGGAAGTGCGTTGCTGACAACGCTCGCAACGAGACTAAAATGTAAGGCAACCGACGGAAAATATTCGTCCGCGGAAGTGCGTCGCTGACAACGCTCGCTACGAGACTGACGAATAAGGCAATAAAAAGAGGGTGATAGCAATAGTGCGGCTACCTTGTTAAGTATACCCATGATACAATTGTATCATGCAAGCAGTCTTGCCAGATTAGCTTATTTCAGGCTAGATCTAGCATATTTGAAAATGGAATAGCTTATAAAATTCGCAAATAGCTTATAGCCTGAAATCTAGCATTTTTCTAAGTTGATATAGCATATTCTAGCATTAATTTATTTTCGTGACTTCAAGGAAATATTTTACATATTTAAAGTGTTTTACCGCATACAAATATCGGAGCTTGTTCTTTTACTGCCGATTGTAACGTGAACCTAATCAATATGATCGTGAATTGGTATTCTAATCGAGAGTGTCATCGATATGTCGGGTGATGCATGCGCGATTTTATTTAATTTGGAAGGGTGTTATGAACCGGCCTTTGATTCCCAACACTGTATCGATAGCCAGCTAGCAAATCGGTGACCCAGGGATGGATACGACCTCGATACAGTGTGGACCGGTGTAACAAAAATTTATATTTTTTTACAAAATAACTAACAAAAATCAGACTAGCAGCTATAATTCATATGCTTTCACTGCCGTGGTCAAATGCGGAAGTGGAGCGCGTTTTTAGCCAAACAAATATCGTAAAAACGAAATTGCGAGATAAAATGCAATTGAAAACTTTAACACAATTTTACCCATAAGGTTTGTTTTTCAAAATCCGAATTATTAATTTTTATAATTATATTATTTTTATTTTCACAGATACGGGTTGCGCAGAAGTGGGGAATGTTGCCACACCTACAACTTGCCCGAAAAATATTTAAGCCAAAATCAAAAAAATAAGAAATACGTTAATGAATCTGAAAATTCAGAGTTGGATGATTTGTTTACTGACTTAATTTAAATAAAAATCTAATTATTTGTGTGTTTTTCATGAATTTGGATATAGCTTGTTTTTTAGCATATATTTAGCTTATTTTAGCTTATTTTTCATAGAATCTAGCTTATGCGGGCGCTCAATACCTGGCAACACTGGTCTGTTAGCAGCAGTTGTGAGCGACGCATCTCCGCGGACGATTTTTTCGTGTAAAACTTCTTGTGCTACAGACCAAGGTATACTTAACTAGGTAGTCTCACTCCGCTCTCTCGTTGCCTAACGAACACAAAAAGATCATCCGCGTACGTTCGTCGCTTACAACGTTCGCAACGAGACTGAATCGTAAGGCAACAGAAAAAGAGGGCAAGCAAAAGAGCGGGACTACCTAGTTAAGTACATGATGTACTGTCGATTGGTACCAAAATTATGAGAGCGCTCTCTCGACTAACACTACCTACTTAATTGTATCATGGTTAAGTATACCTTGCTACAGACCATGGTGAAACAATTATAAGGTGTTCTATTCCGCATTCCTGCTCTCTTTCGGGATACTTAGTTTTTGTCAGTATGCATTGATACTTTGAAGTGAGCAGTTGTGTTGCGGAAAATTCGTTGATTTTATATTTGAAAATGTCGAGACAATATTGTTGTATATGTCGCGCAAGGACATTAAAGAAAGTATTTCTTAAAAATACACAATATGTCCAATTAGACCAAAAAATTAAAAAATTTTTTTTTAAGTTGCGGCTTAAATTTAGAATAAAAAATTTGAATGATAAAATAAGAATTCAAAAGCAAAAACAAAGGCAAATGGGCCACGAAAAATATTTAAAAATATTACTTTAGTTTTAGTTATATTGTTAAATAAAAAGTTATTTAAAAAATTTATTCCGACAACAAATTTGTTTTATAATTTTCATTTCAAATTCTTTCATTTGCTGCAGCTAACAATAACACTAGCAAGAGCAGTGCGGTATATGAAGTCATACCTGTCTCTTTCTTATTTCTCTCTTGCCTACTGCTCTCTTCGAAACCTAAGTACCCCGCCACAGCGGAATAGAACACCTTTATATTGTTTCACCCAAGGTATACTTAACTAGGTAGTCCCGCTCTTTTGCTTGCCCTCTTTTTCTGTTGCCTTACGATTCAGTCTCGTTGCGAACGTTGTAAGCGACGCACGTACGCGGATATTTCGTTAGGCAACGAGAGAGCGGAGTGAGACTACCTAGTTAAGTATACCTTGGTTTCACCAATGATACAATTATTATGGTAGTGTCATGCGAGCAACGCTCTCTTTTTTCTGGTACCAATCGACAGTCGCAAAGTGCTTGTCGTTGTGGTAAGACGTCCGTGCGGACGAATTTCGTTCTGTTTGTTATGTTTGTTCATGTGTTTTTTTTAGTTTAGATTTTTACTTGTGCCGTTTACATTGCCCAACGAAGTAAAAAATTTTATTTTAAGATAAGAATACATTTTCGTATCAAAAACCTTAATACTAAATTAAAAATACAAAAACAAAACATAATTAAAAATAAACAACTATTAAAAATACTACTTTAAAATAATAATAATAAATGTTTTTTATTTGAATATGAATATTTATTTTAATTTAAATGTCACAACAAAGCAACCAAAATGTATCGGCCGTATACATACAACCAAAACACTTTTTATACCTAACTCTGTCGCACTAACAAAACAACCCCTTAAAAGAGTCAAGAGAGTAAAATAAAGAGAGCAACTTGACTGTCTCCCTCGCACTCACATGTTCAAATCAGTTGGTACTTGGTTGCTCGCATGACACTACCATATTAATTGTTTCATGGTTTCACCATGCTACAGACTTTACGTGTTGTTGCAATGGCGCCTCTCTCTCTCGCTCTCTTCTGTCATTCTGACACTTAAATAAGAAGTTGTGAGCGGTAAGTGCGGCTACCTTGTTAAGTATGCCTTGATAAGGTCCATTCCCAACAGAGTCGCTCTCTCGCTTGTTCAGTATTTTCAGTGCTTCACTGCTTGTTCAACGAGAAGGTTGGGTGCGGACGAATTTTTGCTGTAAAATTTGTTAACCCTAACGTGCCGATATATGTTTATGTTTTATAAGTTTCAGCAGACTTATTTTTGTCCGTAATTGTTGGTAGCTATGTTGTGTGTTTTGTGGTTGTCTTCTTATTCTTCTTCTAAGAATACTGAATTGTTGTCTGGCTCAATTTAAACAAAAGTACCTTAAATACTAGTCATACTATTAAAGTCAACGAAAATAATACTGAAGAGTTTGACCCCGAAGACGTTAATTGCAAATTCAAAATTAATTAAAATAAGACTATTAAATATTAAGTTTTGTTTGTTTTATCAAGAGGGGCTGCTTAGGGTTAATCAACAGACGCTGTCCGCGTTACATTTACACTAACAGTGCTATGTACACAAAATAAGGGACTGTTAATTACGGAATGGACCACCTTATGTTATTCCATCATGGCCTGGATCTGATCTCACTGGTAGTGAATGATAAACTTCGCCGTACTGAATAAATGCTCTATATTATTTTCTGCTAAGTGGTATAATGCAAGAACTTAATGTATTATAATAATTTTAGTTTAGTACAGCAAACGCTCCGATTGTTTCGGTACCACATGAAAGAGATGATGATAGTGTGAGTGTAGAGATTCCTAGAGAAAATTGGAAATTAATTTAATAATTGTTCACTTGAAAATAATCCACATTGAATGGCAAAATTTAGAGAACACCTATCAGCAGTGTTTTACCGTTACAACCCGATCAGCAGTGCAAATGGAGTATGGACACAGCCCGATCAGTTGTGCACGTGTAGTACGAAAACAACCTGATCAGCTGGGCAAGTGTAGTACGGTCACAAACCCGTCGAGCCAATGTCAATTAGCTGTGTCAATATAAAATGTAGCATCTGCTAGGAACTAATACAAACATCAGAAGGCACAAGCATTTCCACACAGAGTCGTTCTTAACCAATCAAAAACGTCTTATTTTTTTTATATGGACTTTTTATGATTGTTTAAGCTATGACTTGTTACCCAACCGCGCCTATAGCTGTTTCCACATAAAAAAAAAAAATACCATAGCTGATTTGCTTATAAGGTTGGCAGCACCATTAATGGGATAATATCTATATATAACCTAATTCCATTGCTCAGTTTCCGTAAATTTTACAGTCAGTAACGAAACCTGATGCCGTTGCTTTAAGTAAATAAATCAGCTGTTCGGTTTTTCTGCCTTTCCCCATTTGCAAACAGGTCTCATTGCTTCCGACTGCAATGTTTCCGCTTGTTATACCCTAAACCAGTGAAATGGGTAAAAATTAAATGATTAAAGTAATTTTTGAATTTTATTTTCTGTTAAATTTTGTAAACATAGGTATTGCACAAGAGCAATGACTGATCTCGTAAAAACAGGATGTTACTTATTTTAATTCGAGTGTACCGGCTAAAGCCAACTTGACACATCGTACATACTTTGGTATGCTTATCTGCTTTGGCCCGCAGCATCCAAATCGGACGTCCGAAAAACCGAGCCATAAGCGCCGGATAAAAAAACCTAGATAAATTACAAAAGAACTTCTATCTACTACTAAAGACTCTTGGTGACCGAAAAAATTTGATCTTTGAACCCCTGAGGTCAACTCTTACTCCCTGCTTTATTGTTATCAGTCAAAAGTGACTTATTGGGCAGCTGTTTCATACGCTGCTGCTTGGACTGTTCGTATTTCTTAAAGAGCATTAACTAGCTTAATGGGTTCGTTAGGCATTGATTGTTGACTTACGCACTGCAGGCATCCAAATCGTCGTCAACGTCC
Organism: Scaptomyza polygonia; assembly: GCA_035044585.1. Classification (NCBI taxonomy): domain Eukaryota; kingdom Metazoa; phylum Arthropoda; class Insecta; order Diptera; family Drosophilidae; genus Scaptomyza; species Scaptomyza polygonia. Next base: position 241,440 of record JAWNNU010001866.1, read on the forward strand.
AAAACATCCTGTTCTTGAGCCCGTGCCTCAGCCGGCGGGTGCTCATTTGTTGTTGCACCTGTTTCAAAGTAGCTCAACAAGAGTAACATTTATTTTTTCTTGTATTGGGGTTAAAGCAGCTGCAGAAAACAGCCGCAGGATCCAGCGTCAGCTCTTAAAGTTCTGTTTACCGTGAAAATCAGTTTTTTATACCAAAGACGTTCGGGGACAACATTTTCCATGTCTCACCCCATTTTTGAATTGCTGATTTGCCTGTTGGTGTGGTGCCCTGTGGTTCATAACGCGCTGGTCGAATCAATTCGATGGTACCTTACAAAAACTATGTATATTTCTCTAGTACGTCCGAATATTAAATATGGATTTTGTATAAGGTATCCCATAGAACTAATTCAGCAAGATTGGACTAATTCGGTGCATAAATAGTATCTGCTCGTTGGACCCAGGGGTCTAAACTGGAACATTATCATTAACTTATCTACTCACCATAATAGGCTTTTACTAACGAGGCTAGCTTTATACTCGAGTCCCCGCGTTAACAAGCCGGTGCTTGAATGAAAAAAATCTAATGAGTGTCAGAACTCACTGTTTGATTGCTATATATTAGCATAAAAAATAAAATAATAGTTTATTTTGTTAACTTTCTGTTTCAGTAGCCGATAATGCATTTAATGTAGATGGTTGCATTGGATGTTCAGAAGTTTCTTCGTGTTCATGTTCTCAGCAAACACCATTATTATATGAAATATACTTACTTCCATTACAAACAAATTTATTTAAAAATAAAATTGATTTGTTGTGGGTAGAGAGGGTTTTTTCCTTTCTTATTCGTTTGCTTTTGCGGCGCGAGTTTCGAACACAGAAGTTTGAAATAAAACTATCCTGTGCCGCACACTTATTCTGTGTGTCTGCTACCGAACCACACTCGGCGACAACGACACCATTCTGTCGCCCCGCTAAAACGATACTTCCTAAAGCAACAACGAATCAAAGCAACAACGAATCAAAGCAACAACGATTTAAAGCATCAACAAATCAAAGAAGCAACGAGACAAAGCAACATCGAAAAAACAAAAACAAAACATAGCGACAGCAAAGCAGTAGCCACATCGTGCTATGTTCGTTAGAAAGACTTCGTACTTTACAGTTATTCTCTGCCGCTACACTAAAACAATCATACTCAGATGAATATGTATATGACATTTTTCAGTTGGTCCAGCACAGCACTCTAAATTTGTTCATCGGTCGAGCTCATTCCAGCACGCCACGCTACATTTGTTAGCATGTATTCAACTGACAGATATAGATACCTCCGCCTAAAGATGTTAACACATCAAAACTACTTTTGCGCAGCGTAACAAAGGCATAAACATGCATTTCAGCTTTTTATAAGTTTAATATACTCAAATTTAAAATCATTTAAATACCATGTTTAATTTCGTAGTTTTTGTTGCAAATGGACAGACGTATTTTACGGTTAACCTATGCGCCCGAGTGATATAACCCAGACTAAAATTTTTTTGAGGTCACTTGACATTTATAAGTTTTCTCAAAAACTGGCTGATTGATTTTTCTTAATTTAACTTTAAAAGCTTCTGCAATCATGTAGCTTTAATAGAATACATGCCTCATTCTAGGCCATGCTCTCAGAGAAAAATATTGAACAAGTAGAAACGTTGCAGTCGGACGCACCCGACTGCGGTATACTCGATACCAGTAGTAAAACAGATTAAAAGAGAGCTGATTTCAATGGTGTGTGGATACGGCAGGGGTGTATGCTGCTGCAGGGGTGTATGCTGCCTCAAAGATTGTCTGGTGCAGATGGGGATGCCAAAAAGCTATCTTCCTTCCAAATTTGGTGATTCTAGCTCAAAGTTAGAAGAATATGGTGGATGGTAGGCTGGGGGAGGTATGGGGGGGGGGGGGGGGGCTTGGCATCAAAATTTTAGCTGAAGATCTGTGTATGATGTCAATTGCTATCCTCATACCAAATATGGTGACTCTAGCTCAAAAATAGTAAAATTTGGGGGAAGGGGGGATGGGGTTGGTAAGGGGGGGCGTGGCATCCAAACTTTTGCTGCAGATCTATTTATGATGTCAATAGCTATTCTCAAACCGAACTTGTTGACTCTAGCTCAAAGTTAGTAGAATTTGGTAGAAGGGGGGCTGGGTGCTGGGGGCTGGTATGGGGGGGCGTGGCGTCCAAAGTTTTGCTGCAGATCTGTTTATGATGTTAATTACTATCCTCATACCAAATTTGGTGGCTCTAGCTCAAAGTTAGTAGAATATGGTGGAAGGGGGGCTGGGGGCGGTATGGGTGGGGGCGCCATCCACTTTTTTTGGGTTTCTTCATCACCTATCTTGGCCCCAAATTTGGCGGCTCTAGCTCAAAAAATGTGGAAAATATAGGCGTTTTTGATTCCAAAATGCAGGGGGCTCGGGATCAGGGGGGGCGTGGCTCCAAAACTTTGATGCAGTTTTTTGACGATCGCTAATAGCTATTTTCCTACCAAATTTGGTGACTCTAGCCTTAACGCTTTGGAAAATACACGCATTCCCGTTTTTAGTGAAGCATTGGGGCGGTTTGGGGCAGCTTGGGCAGTATGGATTGGCGTGGCATCCAAAGTTTTTATGCATTTATTTTGGGACTATAATCACCTATTTTGGCACAAAATTTGGTGGCTCTAACTCAAAAACTGTAAAAGATATAAGCATTTCTGTTTTTCATCTGCGGGGGGGGGCTGGGGGCGGAATGGGTGGGTGGGGCTCCAAAACTTTGATGCAGTTTTTGGGGGGTCGTAACCAGTTATCTACCTACCAAATTTTGTGACTCTAGCTCAAACACTATGGAAGATACACGCACTACCGTTTTTAGCGAAGCGTTGGGGTGGTTGAGGGCGGATAGGGCAGTATAGATGGGCGTGGCATCCAAAGTTTTTATGAATTGGGTTCGCGATCGTTACCACCTAATTTGGAGGGTCTAGCTCAAAAACTGTAGTAGATATGGGCATTTTTAGTGTTAAACTGCGGGCGGGCTGGGGGCGGTATGGGTGGGCGTGGCTCCAATATTTTTGATGCAGTTTTTTGAAGATTGTTAGTAGCTATTTTCTCCCCAAATTTGGTAGTTCTAGCTGTAAGGGCTTGCGAAATAGCTGGATCTATCGATTTTGCGTTATCGAGTTTATCGATTTGCCAGCCCCCTAGTTATCGTAGAACTCCAATCTTGACACTTTAATTTACTATGCCATAGATAAAGACATTTGTAAAGTTTCAAGTCTCTAGCTTGAAGGGTGTGGAAAAAAGTTGCGTTCATACAGACGGACAGACGGACAGACACCATGACGGACATTGCACAAACCCAATATACTCTTTACCTTCGGTATCGAGTATAAAAATATACGCTTGAGAGCCACGCTTATATTTTGGCTGCCATTTTTTACAGGGATAGTACCGAGGTAGATGCACTCCATCGCAAATTCCTCAAAAACTGGCTGATGAATTTTTTTATATTTCTTTTATAAAATAGGTGAAATAAAAGGCTTTAATAAGTAATCGGGCCATCCCTTCTGATATGAGATGTTACGGAAATGCTGCAAATGTGATTTTTTAACTACTTGTTTTACCCATATAAAAAGCTGGAATATGTCAAACGATGCATTAAAACAATAATTAATTATTTTTCAAACAACAATATTTACTACGTTTCATTCAGAATTTCATTGCTTGCCGATTCTGCTTGTCGAGGTTTTTGATATTTTCCCTTTTTTTGTGTCGGCGGCAAACGACACTGAACTATCGAATACTCTTTCGGAATTTGTCTGCATCTTTGCAAGACTGTATGGTAGTCGCTATGGCATAATTGTTGACTTGTGTCATGAAACTTAAAACATGAAAGAGTATTTATGACCAGCAATTGAATTCAGATATTTAGCTGTGTATGTTCACATATGCATATGCTGCACCTTTAAATGTGTGCGTGGCAATTGTATATCATATTTAAAACCATAGCTCGCAAATAACTGTTGAGCGTTTTGCGTTGTCTTCAAATAAGTCTCTTTACTGAGTATTTGTGAAAAATACTCGCGAGCAACGGCTTCATCGGCTGTTCGCTTAGCTCGCTCGCGCTCGGCTAACAATCGTTGTTTTCTTTTCTCTTTTGTTACACTTAGAGTGCGAGTATTTGCTTGAGTGAAATGAAGCAAAACGTCTTTACTGCTAAATAGTATGTGTCAAGTGTTGCATTTGCGAAATATTTTAATTGCGTTTGTGAATTGAGTGCGTACGGTGAAAATAACATTTTATGCAAAATGGAAAGGGAGTTTAATAAAAAAGTGCACAAATTCGTTAAACTTAATCCACACGACAACAAATCAACATGTAATGTTTGCGAAATGACACAGAGGACTGCGAAGGAATCCACATTGAAAAAAACGGAAAATCTCGTATCACACAAGTGAAGAAGGAGTCATTTCTTCTTTAGTTAAAATTGTCACCACAGAAAAAAAACTTTAGTGAAGGGAAAGCTAGTGTCGCTCAAAACCGATGTTGCCACTAGAATGGATAAAGCCATTCTTGGTGTGAATTAACAAATGATTCATGCAAGCCTATCTAAAACTGAAATCGTTGTATAGACTTTAGGGATGATTCAGCTAACTAACAAAAATTTTTAATATCTGTTTTTAAAGAATATCAAATTTATACACACAGCATAACATCGGATAATGGGAAGAACATGATAAAAGCCGTTCAAATTTTAAACGAATCAAGGAGGAGTCCCTTTTTTGCGATAACAGGGAAACTGAAAATGTCATGGAAAAACTGGATTCCCTTGAAATGGATAATATTCACCTTGTGAGATGCGCAGCACACACTCTGCAATTATGCGTGTTTAATGTGAAAAAGGTGAAGGAGATCAGCGATAAAATAAGTTGCTGTCGCACGTTGTGCAAATCGCTCCGCACAGAAATATATAGGTAAGTAATACATTTTTGTTTTTTCTAAAAAAATAAATAAACATATACATAAACATATAGACGTTTCTTAACCGAGAACAAAAAAAAATGAGTGTTAGAACTCACGAGCGATGTGTTAACAGCCGTTTGTACATGTTTGCTTGCTATATATTATCATAAAAAAGAAAAGAATAGTTTATTGAATTTAGTTTTCCTTTCTCCAGTTTCTCTGTCTATTTTTTTATTCTGATTTACTTTATTCCGAGTTTTCGGCAACTGACCTTTACAAATGCATCGCTGAATACACTTTCGTAATTTGTGTACATTTTTGCATTATTGTATAGCAAGGGCTGTTAGAAGGCTGTTTTAATCATAGTTAAATGTGATGAAAGAAGTAACAGAAGTCAGCAGCAGGTGGTTTTGTTGAGCTAGAAGTTCTAACTTAAAACAACCAAAATCAACAATAAAGACTTCTCTCTCTTTTTGTCTTCCAAGGCAGTCAAATATCACTTTTGCTGCTGCTTATCATACCTTCTCTTCCCAGTTTTTCCTTTATGACACTTTCTAACAATCATTGGCATAAAGTTATGCAAAGATGTACACAAATTACGAAAGTGTATTCAGTAGTGCATTGGTACATATGTAAATCTAAGCGCGCGTTTGCCGCCGACACAGAAAAAGGAATAATATCAAAAATAACAAAAACCTCGATAAGCAGGCACAGCAAGAAATATATGTTTTAAACGCACTTTCATACAATATGTACCAACAACTTTTTACCGTTCTTGCTGTCATCTGACCCGCCGCCTCTCCTTTAATCGGCCGCTGAACGCAAAGGGAAACTGAACAAAACAACAACGTGCTGACTTGTCGTAGCTGAGACGCACAAATTGCACAAAGAAAAAATACCCCTTGAACCAAAATTCAATAATTGTCAATGAAAATATTAATATATGATTTTAATGTATATATATTGTTTATTTTAGAATATAAACAATAAACAATGCTAGACTATAAACAAACACGTAGAATTGAAATTATATTAAAGAATGTCAAGTTTTGCTAATCAATTGCACAAAGTTCATATAAAGTTTATACTACCCTTCCAACTTGGACTGTATCAAGCATATTGAGGCAACACTCTAAAATTTGTATTTTACAGTTATTCTCTGCCGCTACACCATTACAATCATACTCAGATGAATATGTATATGACATTTTTCAGTCGGTCCAGCACGGCACTCTAAATTTGTTCGTCGGCCGAGCTCATTCCAGCACGGCACGCTGCATTTGTTTGCATGTATTCAAGGGGCAGAAATAGATACCCGTGCCTATAGATGTTAACACATCAAAAATATTCCAACGCTCTATGTTATAACACGATGAAATTCGACCTATCAAATGGTCACCAAATTTTTTGACCTGAAGGAGTTACTGACTACGCAGACTAAAATTTGCGTAGATGCTCACTGGGGTTGAATGGAGACGTACATTGAAGCGTTCAAAGACACATATGAGGCGACCTTAAAGCTTCAGTTTACAAATTTAGTTTATAGTAAGTTCTACATACTATGGATGGAACTGAAATTAAAATGTGAGAATAGTCTCAATTTCATAAAAAAAAACTTTCCGCTCAGATAAAAGTAAGGGAAAAGAAATTGTTTGAAAATGAACTTTTGTTATCTGCGATTTACATGGATCCGCGGGTAAACTGTATGTTGACGCATAGTCAAAAAGTATTGGCAAAACAAAATTTGAAGAAAATAGCATATCGTTTAATCGAGTTGAAACAAGTAAGCTGAATACTGAAGTTTGACTGTAATTGTTGTCCTGTTTCAGTTATTGTTGGTGCTCATGGTTCTGAAAAATTTTAATTAATTATTAAAATTGTGTTCGTCAAAAACTAATACTTGTTCTTAACTAAAATCAAAGAACTAAGTTCAATTTATTATTGCTTTGTTATTTTAGGCACATTAAAACACAAAATTTTCCAGCGCTTGCAACTCATGAGCATGAAGATCTTTTCAACTCCTCATTTTCTTCAAATTCATTAAACATATCCTCAACTGGAGAGAATTTGCTGTTTTCGGCCTATATGGATGAAGTAAAGACAGTGTCAGAAAGCAGGGAAGAGCCTGTTACTAAAAAACTTATTAAAATTAAAAGATATCACGCAAATAACTCACTAACAACACACAAGCGAATACCGATGCAAAATAGAAAAATAGACTCTTGCTCAGAGGGAGAGCTAATTTTTTGAGCATTTTCGCTTCTGCACTGTTATTGAGCAAAAAGAAAAAAACGCTCAACTGTTATTTGCGGGCTATGTTTAAAACAGTCTCGCCTATTACTTTAAGTAAAATAAATAAAATAAAAACGAATCAAAGCAACAACGAATCAAAGCAACAACGATTTAAAGCATCAACAAATCAAAGAAGCAACGAGACAAAGCAACATCGAAAAAACAAAAACAAAACATAGCGACAGCAAAGCAGTAGCCACATCGTGCTATGTTCGTTAGAAAGACTTCGTACTTTACAGTTATTCTCTGCCGCTACACTAAAACAATCATACTCAGATGAATATGTATATGACATTTTTCAGTTGGTCCAGCACAGCACTCTAAATTTGTTCATCGGTCGAGCTCATTCCAGCACGCCACGCTACATTTGTTAGCATGTATTCAACTGACAGATATAGATACCTCCGCCTAAAGATGTTAACACATCAAAACTACTTTTGCGCAGCGTAACAAAGGCATAAACATGCATTTCAGCTTTTTATAAGTTTAATATACTCAAATTTAAAATCATTTAAATACCATGTTTAATTTCGTAGTTTTTGTTGCAAATGGACAGACGTATTTTACGGTTAACCTATGCGCCCGAGTGATATAACCCAGACTAAAATTTTTTTGAGGTCACTTGACATTTATAAGTTTTCTCAAAAACTGGCTGATTGATTTTTCTTAATTTAACTTTAAAAGCTTCTGCAATCATGTAGCTTTAATAGAATACATGCCTCATTCTAGGCCATGCTCTCAGAGAAAAATATTGAACAAGTAGAAACGTTGCAGTCGGACGCACCCGACTGCGGTATACTCGATACCAGTAGTAAAACAGATTAAAAGAGAGCTGATTGCAGTGGTGTGTGGATACGGCAGGGGTGTATGCTGCTGCAGGGGTGTATGCTGCCTCAAAGATTGTCTGGTGCAGATGGGGATGCCAAAAAGCTATCTTCCTTCCAAATTTGGTGATTCTAGCTCAAAGTTAGAAGAATATGGTGGATGGTAGGCTGGGGGAGGTATGGGGGGGGGGGGGCTTGGCATCAAAATTTTAGCTGAAGATCTGTGTATGATGTCAATTGCTATCCTCATACCAAATATGGTGACTCTAGCTCAAAAATAGTAAAATTTGGGGGAAGGGGGGATGGGGTTGGTAAGGGGGGGCGTGGCATCCAAACTTTTGCTGCAGATCTATTTATGATGTCAATAGCTATTCTCAAACCGAACTTGTTGACTCTAGCTCAAAGTTAGTAGAATTTGGTAGAAGGGGGGCTGGGTGCTGGGGGCTGGTATGGGGGGGCGTGGCGTCCAAAGTTTTGCTGCAGATCTGTTTATGATGTTAATTACTATCCTCATACCAAATTTGGTGGCTCTAGCTCAAAGTTAGTAGAATATGGTGGAAGGGGGGCTGGGGGCGGTATGGGTGGGGGCGCCATCCACTTTTTTTGGGTTTCTTCATCACCTATCTTGGCCCCAAATTTGGCGGCTCTAGCTCAAAAAATGTGGAAAATATAGGCGTTTTTGATTTCAAAATGCTGGGGGCTCGGGATCAGGGGGGGCGTGGCTCCAAAACTTTCATGCAGTTTTTTGGGGATTGTTATTAGCTATCTTCCTACCAAATTTGGTGACTCTAGCCTTAACGCTTTGGAAAATTCACGCATTCCCGTTTTTAGTGAAGCATTGGGGCGGTTTGGGGTAGCTTGGGCAGTATGGATTGGCGTGGCATCCAAAGTTTTTATGCATTTATTTTGGGACTATAATCACCTATTTTGGCACAAAATTTGGTGGCTCTAACTCAAAAACTGTAAAAGATATAAGCATTTCTGTTTTTCATCTGCGGGGGGGGGCTGGGGGCGGAATGGGTGGGTGGGGCTCCAAAACTTTGATGCAGTTTTTGGGGGGTCGTAACCAGTTATCTACCTACCAAATTTTGTGACTCTAGCTCAAACACTATGGAAGATACACGCACTACCGTTTTTAGCGAAGCGTTGGGGTGGTTGAGGGCGGATAGGGCAGTATAGATGGGCGTGGCATCCAAAGTTTTTATGAATTGGGTTCGCGATCGTTACCACCTAATTTGGAGGGTCTAGCTCAAAAACTGTAGTAGATATGGGCATTTTTAGTGTTAAACTGCGGGCGGGCTGGGGGCGGTATGGGTGGGCGTGGCTCCAATATTTTTGATGCAGTTTTTTGAAGATTGTTAGTAGCTATTTTCTCCCCAAATTTGGTAGTTCTAGCTGTAAGGGCTTGCGAAATAGCTGGATCTATCGATTTTGCGTTATCGAGTTTATCGATTTGCCAGCCCCCTAGTTATCGTAGAACTCCAATCTTGACACTTTAATTTACTATGCCATAGATAAAGACATTTGTAAAGTTTCAAGTCTCTAGCTTGAAGGGTGTGGAAAAAAGTTGCGTTCATACAGACGGACAGACGGACAGACACCATGACGGACATTGCACAAACCCAATATACTCTTTACCTTCGGTATCGAGTATAAAAATATACGCTTGAGAGCCACGCTTATATTTTGGCTGCCATTTTTTACAGGGATAGTACCGAGGTAGATGCACTCCATCGCAAATTCCTCAAAAACTGGCTGATGAATTTTTTTATATTTCTTTTATAAAATAGGTGAAATAAAAGGCTTTAATAAGTAATCGGGCCATCCCTTCTGATATGAGATGTTACGGAAATGCTGCAAATGTGATTTTTTAACTACTTGTTTTACCCATATAAAAAGCTGGAATATGTCAAACGATGCATTAAAACAATAATTAATTATTTTTCAAACAACAATATTTACTACGTTTCATTCAGAATTTCATTGCTTGCCGATTCTGCTTGTCGAGGTTTTTGATATTTTCCCTTTTTTTGTGTCGGCGGCAAACGACACTGAACTATCGAATACTCTTTCGGAATTTGTCTGCATCTTTGCAAGACTGTATGGTAGTCGCTATGGCATAATTGTTGACTTGTGTCATGAAACTTAAAACATGAAAGAGTATTTATGACCAGCAATTGAATTTAGATATTTAGCGTGTATGTTCACATATGCATATGCTGCACCTTTAAATGTGTGCGTGGCAATTGTATATCATATTTAAAACCATAGCTCGCAAATAACTGTTGAGCGTTTTGCGTTGTCTTCAAATAAGTCTCTTTACTGAGTATTTGTGAAAAATACTCGCGAGCAACGGCTTCATCGGCTGTTCGCTTAGCTCGCTCGCGCTCGGCTAACAATCGTTGTTTTCTTTTCTCTTTTGTTACACTTAGAGTGCGAGTATTTGCTTGAGTGAAATGAAGCAAAACGTCTTTACTGCTAAATAGTATGTGTCAAGTGTTGCATTTGCGAAATATTTTAATTGCGTTTGTGAATTGAGTGCGTACGGTGAAAATAACATTTTATGCAAAATGGAAAGGGAGTTTAATAAAAAAGTGCACAAATTCGTTAAACTTAATCCACACGACAACAAATCAACATGTAATGTTTGCGAAATGACACAGAGGACTGCGAAGGAATCCACATTGAAAAAAACGGAAAATCTCGTATCACACAAGTGAAGAAGGAGCCATTTCTTCTTTAGTTAAAATTGTCACCACAGAAAAAAAACTTTAGTGAAGGGAAAGCTATTGTCGCTCAAAACCGATGTTGCCACTAGAATGGATAAAGCCATTATTGGTGTGAATTAACAAATGATTCATGCAAGCCTATCTAAAACTGAAATCGTTGTATAGACTTTAGGGATGATTCAGCTAACTAACAAAAATTTTTAATATCTGTTTTTAAAGAATATCAAATTTATACACACAGCATAACATCGGATAATGGGAAGAACATGATAAAAGCCGTTCAAATTTTAAACGAATCAAGGAGGAGTCCCTTTTTTGCGATAACAGGGAAACTGAAAATGTCATGGAAAAACTGGATTCCCTTGAAATGGATAATATTCACCTTGTGAGATGCGCAGCACACACTCTGCAATTATGCGTGTTTAATGTGAAAAAGGTGAAGGAGATCAGCGATAAAATAAGTTGCTGTCGCACGTTGTGCAAATCGCTCCGCACAGAAATATATAGGTAAGTAATACATTTTTGTTTTTTCTAAAAAAATAAATAAACATATACATAAACATATAGACGTTTCTTAACCGAGAACAAAAAAAAATGAGTGTTAGAACTCACGAGCGATGTGTTAACAGCCGTTTGTACATGTTTGCTTGCTATATATTATCATAAAAAAGAAAAGAATAGTTTATTGAATTTAGTTTTCCTTTCTCCAGTTTCTCTGTCTATTTTTTTATTCTGATTTACTTTATTCCGAGTTTTCGGCAACTGACCTTTACAAATGCATCGCTGAATACACTTTCGTAATTTGTGTACATTTTTGCATTATTGTATAGCAAGGGCTGTTAGAAGGCTGTTTTAATCATAGTTAAATGTGATGAAAGAAGTAACAGAAGTCAGCAGCAGGTGGTTTTGTTGAGCTAGAAGTTCTAACTTAAAACAACCAAAATCAACAATAAAGACTTCTCTCTCTTTTTGTCTTCCAAGGCAGTCAAATATCACTTTTGCTGCTGCTTATCATACCTTCTCTTCCCAGTTTTTCCTTTATGACACTTTCTAACAATCATTGGCATAAAGTTATGCAAAGATGTACACAAATTACGAAAGTGTATTCAGTAGTGCATTGGTACATATGTAAATCTAAGCGCGCGTTTGCCGCCGACACAGAAAAAGGAATAATATCAAAAATAACAAAAACCTCGATAAGCAGGCACAGCAAGAAATATATGTTTTAAACGCACTTTCATACAATATGTACCAACAACTTTTTACCGTTCTTGCTGTCATCTGACCCGCCGCCTCTCCTTTAATCGGCCGCTGAACGCAAAGGGAAACTGAACAAAACAACAACGTGCTGACTTGTCGTAGCTGAGACGCACAAATTGCACAAAGAAAAAATACCCCTTGAACCAAAATTCAATAATTGTCAATGAAAATATTAATATATGATTTTAATGTATATATATTGTTTATTTTAGAATATAAACAATAAACAATGCTAGACTATAAACAAACACGTAGAATTGAAATTATATTAAAGAATGTCAAGTTTTGCTAATCAATTGCACAAAGTTCATATAAAGTTTATACTACCCTTCCAACTTGGACTGTATCAAGCATATTGAGGCAACACTCTAAAATTTGTATTTTACAGTTATTCTCTGCCGCTACACCATTACAATCATACTCAGATGAATATGTATATGACATTTTTCAGTCGGTCCAGCACGGCACTCTAAATTTGTTCGTCGGCCGAGCTCATTCCAGCACGGCACGCTGCATTTGTTTGCATGTATTCAAGGGGCAGAAATAGATACCCGTGCCTATAGATGTTAACACATCAAAAATATTCCAACGCTCTATGTTATAACACGATGAAATTCGACCTATCAAATGGTCACCAAATTTTTTGACCTGAAGGAGTTACTGACTACGCAGACTAAAATTTGCGTAGATGCTCACTGGGGTTGAATGGAGACATACATTGAAGCGTTCAAAGACACATATGAGGCGACCTTAAAGCTTCAGTTTACAAATTTAGTTTATAGTAAGTTCTACATACTATGGATGGAACTGAAATTAAAATGTGAGAATAGTCTCAATTTCATAAAAAAAAACTATCCGCTCAGATAAAAGTAAGGGAAAAGAAATTGTTTGAAAATGAACTTTTGTTATCTGCGATTTACATGGATCCGCGGGTAAACTGTATGTTGACGCATAGTCAAAAAGTATTGGCAAAACAAAATTTGAAGAAAATAGCATATCGTTTAATCGAGTTGAAACAAGTAAGCTGAATACTGAAGTTTGACTGTAATTGTTGTCCTGTTTCAGTTATTGTTGGTGCTCATGGTTCTGAAAAATTTTAATTAATTATTAAAATTGTGTTCGTCAAAAACTAATACTTGTTCTTAACTAAAATCAAAGAACTATGTTCAATTTATTATTGCTTTGTTATTTTAGGCACATTAAAACACAAAATTTTCCAGCGCTTGCAACTCATGAGCATGAAGATCTTTTCAACTCCTCATTTTCTTCAAATTCATTAAACATATCCTCAACTGGAGAGAATTTGCTGTTTTCGGCCTATATGGATGAAGTAAAGACAGTGTCAGAAAGCAGGGAAGAGCCTGTTACTAAAAAACTTATTAAAATTAAAAGATATCACGCAAATAACTCACTAACAACACACAAGCGAATACCGATGCAAAATAGAAAAATAGACTCTTGCTCAGAGGGAGAGCTAATTTTTTGAGCATTTTCGCTTCTGCACTGTTATTGAGCAAAAAGAAAAAAACGCTCAACTGTTATTTGCGGGCTATGTTTAAAACAGTCTCGCCCAAGGCATACTTAAGAAGGTGGCGTAACTCGCTCTCTCGCCCTCTTTTCACTTCTTAAATTGTCAGTCTGTTAGCAGCAGTTGTGAGCGACGCATCTCCGCGGACGATTTTTTCGTGTAAAACTTCTTGTGCTACAGACTTTACGTGTTGTTGCAATGTCGCCTCTCTCTCTCGCTCTCTTCTGTCATTCTGACACTTAAATAAGAAGTTGTGAGCGGTAAGTGCGGCTACCTTGTTAAGTATGCCTTGGTCTCGCCTATTACTTTAAGTAAAATAATGCCACCTAGTTACATACATGGTTGCATGTTCCTTTGGCTGAAATGTCATAAAAACATATTACTATTTACACAGCAAGTGCGCGGTAAATGGTTGAAGAATGTTATAGTTATGTTATCTATGCATGATTTTAGTTTATATACGGGAATTTTATTTGATAGATTAAGATTAGGCTGATTAATTTCTTATAATTCTTTTATAAAATAGGTGAAATAAAAGGCTTTAATACGGTATAAGTCGTATGCGGGGCCAACCCTTCTGATATGAGATGTTACGGAAATGCTGCAAATGTGATTTTTTAACCACTTGTTTTACCCATATTAAAAGCTGTAATATGCCAAACGATAAATATAAACAATAAATAATTAATTTTACAACATTTTTGCATTAATATTTATTAGGTTTCATTTACAGAAAAGTTTAACAATGCCAATGGTTCCGACTCATGATCTAAGTTCCAAAAATCGTTTCTGGCGAACTGTTGCTAACTTGACACACAAGGGGTCCCTCAGTACTACTGAGTCAGTAGCTCGTGTGTTGCAAATTTACGCTGTACAACGACAAGTGAATACTTCCATTCTAAATCTTAACATTTTAAAATTTGCGCTTCACTTGAGTTACTATGTGCTGTGGCATTTTAATATCAATCTAGTATCATGTCCTAAATACTACTTATGCGCATTTATTTTCAATTTATTAGTGAAAATACCAAAGCTGGTCACACTTTTCTAAACTACTTTTTTAATGTTTTCTTGTTTGAATAGTGCATTTCAATTTCTAAAATAAAATTATACTTACACCATGGCCAACAGCGGATGGATGCCTTTGCTATATTGTGGGCTGTCTGTCCCCATCTCACTTTTTATGTGGGTTGGAAATGTTGCGTTTTCGAATATCTGGAGTTACGGCCATGAAGGTAATTAAGATTTGATCAAATTGATTGAAAATTTAATTCTGCCTAACCTAGAACTCATGGTCATTCCACCTACTCGTTGGCTAATTTCCACGCTGGCGCCGCTGTGCCTGATGACAGTGGCACTGCGTCGTCGCTCCGTTAGCAAATCTGGTGCCGTCCTAGGAGTGATCGTTGCGTTTACGCTGTCAATAGCAAGTCATCCGTTCTTTATCAGTCTGATTGTTTTCTTCTTTAGCTCTTCGCATGCTACCAAATTTGGAGCACAACTGAAACGGAAATTCAAAATCGACTTCAAAGATGGAGAAGGCCAACGCAATTGGGTTCAAGTTCTGTGCAATGGCGGCATGGCCACACAGCTGGCGCTGCTCTACCTGCTCGATTGCGGCAGTGGGGAGCGTACAATCGATTTTGGCAAAGAGTATCGCTCCAGCTGGCTGTGTATTGCTGTAATGAGTTCTTTTGCCTGCTGTAACGGCGACACGTGGAGCAGTGAAGTAGGCAGTGTGCTTTCCACAAACGACCCAATTTCCATTATGAGCTGGCGTCGTGTTCCACGTGGCACAAACGGCGGCGTATCGCTCATTGGCGTTGTAGTCAGCCTGCTAGGCGGCTTGCTGGTTGGCTTCGGCTATTTTGTGACTGTTCGTTATACGGTAGAAGCTCAAATGCTGCTTGCTAGTCCGCCTCAGTGGCCTATTATATTGTTTGGTGGCTTGGCTGGACTGTTTGGCTCGCTTCTCGACTCGGTGCTAGGCGGATTGCTGCAGTACTCTGGAATCGATGCGCAGGGAAAAGTAGTCGACGCACCTGGCAAAGGTGTTCGGCATGTGAGCGGACTACGCATTCTAGACAACAACAGCGTGAATCTTATCTCAAGCATTTCCATTGGTGTGACCATGCCCTTACTGGCTCTCAAGCTTTGGCCGGTGCTTTAAAAGTGTCTCTAGCAAAATATAAGGGTCTTCTAAACAATTCCTTGAAATTTTGTAATGCTTCCAAGTTTAACAGTCAAATTTTCCATACATCGAACTTCAATATAACGATATTTCCTTACAACGATTTCATTTCCAGAACCTTACAATTTGAATCACTCTTGATCCCTTGATCAATATTTAATTTTATGCATGTTATGCAAACGATTACGGTAAATGCATTGGTAAAACACTAAACTTATATAATAGATAAGGTACTGAATAAGACTAAAAATTTAAAAAAGATCGGTTCAGTAGTATTCGGTCACCGTTTTCAAAATGCGTTTTCGAGGAACGTGTGATTAAAGATTCTATTATTGAAAGTTTGAGGATGTATTCTCTGATAGATATAAAAATACGCCAAGAAAATAAAGCGAAAATTTTAAAGCTCCTAGTGGGGGAAGACCTTAAGTAACCTCGTTTTCATACTCGATATCGAAAGTAAAAAGTATATAGGGCTTGTGCAATGTCCGTCATGGTTTCTGTACGTCTGCATGAACGCAACTTTTTTCCACACCCTTCAATCTAGACTCTTGAAACTTTGCAAGTATCTTTATCTATGACATAGTAAATTAAAGTGTCAAGATAAGGGCTCTACGATAACTGGGTCCTTTCAAACCGATAAATTCGATAGCTTAAAATCGATAAATCCACCTATTTCGCACGTCCTTACAGCTAGAACTACCAAATTTTGGTAAAAGATAGCTGCTAACAAAAACTGCATCAAAAAGCAAATCCTTTTGGAGCTACGCCCAACCATTTTATCGGATATATTACTGGTATCGAGTGTACCGCAGTCGGTTGCTTCCGACTGCAATGTTTCCGCTTGTTATACCCTAAACCAGTGAAATGGGTAAAAATTAAATGATTAAAAGTTATTTTTGAATTTTATTTTCTGTTAAATTTTGTAAACATAGGTACTGCACAAGAGCAATGACTGATCTCGTAAAAACAGGATGTTACTTTTTTTAATTCGAGTGTACCGGCTAAAGCCAACTTGACACATCGTACATACTTTGGTTTGCTTATCTGCTTTTGCCCGCAGCATCCAAATCGGACGTCCGAAAGACCCAGCCATAACCGCCGGATAAATAAACCTAGATGCATTACCAAAGAAGTTCTATCTACTACTAAAGACTCTTGGTGACCGAAAAAATTTGATCTTTGAACCCCTGAGGTCAACTCTTACTCCCTGCTTTATTGATAACAGTCAAAAGTGACTTATGGGTCAGCTGTTTCATACGCTGCTGCTTGGAATGTTCGTATTTTTTAAAGAGCATCAACTAGCTTAATGGGTCTGTTAGGCATTGATTGTTGACATACGCACTGCAGGCATCCAAATCGTCGTCAACGTCCAAAACATCCTGTTCTTGAGCCCGTGCCTCAGCCGGCGGGTGCTCGTTTGTTGTTGCACCTGTTTCAAAGTAGCTCAACAAGAGTAATATTTATTTTTTCTTGTATTGGGGTTAAAGCAGCTGCAGAAAACAGCCGCAGAATCCAGCGTCAGCTCTTAAAGTTCTGTTTACAGTGAAAATCAGTTTTTTATACCAAAGACGTCCGGGGACAACATTTTGCACGTGTGTCTCACCCAATTTTGAATTGCTGATTTTCGTGTTGGTGTGGTGCCCGCTGGTCGAATCAATTCGATGGTACCTAACAAAAAACTATGTATATTTCTCTAGTACGTCCGAATATTAAATATGGATCTTGTATAAGGTATCCCATAGAACGAATTCAGCAAGATTGGACTAATTCGGTGCATAAATAGTATCTGCTCGTTGGACCCAGGGGTCTAAACTGGAACATTATCATTAACTTATCTACTCACTATAATAGGCTTTTACTAACGAGGCTCGCTTTATACTCGAGTCCCCGCGTTAACAAGCCGGTGCTTGAATGAAAAAAATCTAATGTGTTAGAACTCACTGTTTGATTGCTATATATTAGCATAAAAAATAAAATAATAGTTTGTTTTGTTAACTTTTTGTTTCAGTAGCCGTTAATGCATTTAATGTAGATGGTTGCATTGAATGTTCAGAAGTTTCTTCATGTTGTTGTGGTTGATGCTCCTCTTGTTCTTGCTGCTGTGTTGAATGTTGAAAACAGCAAACACCATTATTATATGAAATATACTTCCATTACAAACAAATTTATTGAAAAATAAAATTGATTTGTTGTGGGTAGTAAGGGTTTTTTTCTTTCTTATTCGTTTGCTTTTGCGCTGCGAGTTTCGAACACAGAAGTTTAAAATAAAACTATCCTGTACCGCACACTTATTCTTTGTGCCTGAACCGAACCACACTCGGCGACAACGACACCATTCTGTCGCCCCGCCAAAACGATACTTCCCAAAGCAACAACGAATCAAAGCAACAACGATTTAAAGCAACAACGAATAAAAGCAACAATGAGACAAAGCAACAACGAAAAAACAAAACATAGCGACAGCAAAGCAGTAGCCATATCGTGTTATGTTCGTTAGAAAGACTTCGTATTTTAGTTATTCTCTGCCGCTACACTAATACAATCATACTCAGCTGAATATGTATATGACATTTTTCAGTCGGTCCAGCACGGCACTCTAAATTTGTTCGTCGGCCGAGCTCATTCCAGCACGGCACGCTACATTTGTTTGCATGTATTCAACAGACAGATAAAGATACCCCCGCCTATAGATGTTAACACATCAATAATAATAAGTTAAACTTGTACAGATGCGATTGCACCTACCGTAAGGGGGGTGGTGTTCTCATTCCTGTTGACTCTTGTTATCTTATTTGGTAGATTAAATCTGAAATAGTTTTTCATCAAAACTTAAATCTCTATGTTTTCCATTATCGGTTAGCCTCGAAAATATGAATTAGAAGTTGCGATCAGGCAGTATACTCATCAAGTTCATATAGTTGCATTTATTCCTATCCTTCTCAAGTTCAAATGGCATATATGTATGTATGTCCCAGTTATTACCCAGTATATCCAACCAAGATACTTAACTAGTCCTGATGTATTATCAGGTTGTATACTTTGATACTTATATGACAAGGACGTTAACTTTTAATATAAATAAAGCTGTTGAAAAAAGTTATGGAGTCTTTCCTCTTCCTGTTGTTTGGAATTATAATTTTTGCCAAATGCTATGCAGCTAGCCTACATAAACTCAAACTCACATTTAATAATACTGTGCGTTACGGGATGTAAAGAACTGACCAAATAACCCCTTAAGTAATCTCGGTTTTATGCCCTAAAGCCATTAAATTGGTGAAAAAAAATCACGAAGGGCACCCAATAGAGAATCTTCAGCTTTTACTTCACCGCAGAATCACCGTCATACCGCCATACAAATTCCTACTGGAGGTGAATAGCTCCTCAAGCTGTTCAGCAAGCAAAGATGACTTTAGCAGTAAAACGTGTGGCAACTGCGGCGCCAACCACATAGCGAACTATAAAGGCTACCCAATTTACAAGGAACTTAAAAACCGTATCCATCAGCTAGTTTCTGTACGCTCACAAAACTCACCGATTACCCTAAAATCATTGAAATTCAACCCAGACGTCTTCTTTTCGACTGCAGCTAGATCCTCATTTGAGCCAGAATTCGCAACCAAAATAGTGCCTTATGCAAGCGCTTTAAGATCAGAACTGGCCCTCCCTGCGTCTAACACACCATTTTCACAAGCAAAAAAAAAAACTAATGAGTGTTAGAACTCACGAGCAATGTGTTAACAGCCGTTTGTACATTTTTGATTTCGTAATTTGTGTACATCTTTGCATTATTGTATAGCAAGCGCTGTTAGAACGTGTCATAAAGGAGAAACTGGGAAGAGTATGTATGATGAGCAGCAGCAAAAGTGATATTTGACTGCCTTGGAAGACAAAAAGAGAGAGAAGTCTTTATTGTTGATTTTGGTTGTTTTAAGTTAGAACTTCTAACTCAACAAAACCACCTGCTTCTGACTTCTGTTATTTCTTTCATCACATTTAACTACGATTAAAACACACAAACAAAGAAACATACCAACAAATTAATACAGGAGAAATGTTTGCAGAAGCCTGTTATTTTTTGCAATAAATAAGTTTCTTGGATATGAACGATAGCTTGCCTGCCTTACTTATTCTATGACCTTTTGATACCTTTTCTACCCAACAAAACACTTGGACTAGCAACTGATATGCACCTAGCCAACCATGTATCTTGAGCTAAAAACTAGGATTCTGCAAGCACTTGTCCACAAAACTATTTTTCTTCCCCCATTATTGCGCTTGACTAAAATAAAACAACAAGATTTTGTCTTCCAAGGCAGTCAAATATCAGTTTGGCTATTGCTAATCATACATACTCTTCCCAATTTTTACCCTATGACACTTTCTAACAATCATTGGCATACAGTTATGCAAAGATGTACACAAATTACGAAAGTGTATTCAGTAGTGCATTGGTACATATGTAAATGAAGCGCGCGTTTGCCGCCGACACAGAAAAAGGAATAATATCAAAAATAACAAAAACCTCGATAAGCAGGCACAGCAAAAAACATATGTTTCAAACGCACTTTCATACAATATGTACCAACAACATTTTACCGTTCTTGCTGTCCGCTGACCCGCCGCCTCTCCTTTAATTGACGGGCCGCTGAACGCAAAGGGAAACTGAACAAATCAACAACGTGCTGGCTTGTCGTTGCTGAGACGCACAAATTGCACAAAGAGTAAATACTCCTGGAACCAATATTCAATAATTGTCAATGAAAACTCTAATATATGATTTCAATATATATATTGTTTATGCTAAAATATAAACAATAAACAATGCTAGACTATAAACAAACATATAGAATTGAAATTATATTAAAGCATGTCAAGGTTTGCTATTCAATTGCACAAAGTTCATATTAAGTTTATACTACCCTTCCAACTTGGACACATCGTTAGCAAGACTTTGTATTTTACAGTTATTCTCTGCCGCTACACCAATACAATCATACTCAGATGAACATGTATATGAAATTTCGCAGTCGGTCCACGACGGCACTATAAATTTGTTCGTCAGTCCAGCACGGCACTCTAAATTTGTTCTTCGGTCGAGCACGTTACAGCGCGGCACGCTGCATTGTTTGCAAGTATTATCAAATGGCAGAAATGGGTACCCGTGCCTATGAATGTTAACACATTACTACAAACACGGCTCAGGAAAACAAGCCACAGAAGCAAAAACAAAGCAGCCGAAGCACTTATATGTACGCTGCAAAAGAGCATGAAAGAGTTTATGTCATTCATGCAGACAACTATGCAAGATAAAGGTTACACTGATAAAAAAATCAAGTATTCAGTACTTAAAACCCAATAATTCGAACTTGATTTCTCACTAAGTACGGAATTACAGTAACCGAGAATGTCGTACTTGATTCAAGTATGGTTTCTTAAGTTCGTTTGTTCTTGATGTAAGTTCTCTTTAAACTTGAATTTAGTTCTTCCAATCTTGATTCAAGTACTGATTGAACTCGATTTAAGCTTTGGAGTTCTTAAACGTAAGTTCATAAAAAAAGTATTTTTATTCTTTCTCCAAGAATTTGTGTAGTTGATCCAAGTGTGACAATACTTGATCAAAGTATGACTATGCTTCATTTTATTAATTCCTGAAATTCTAAGATATATACAAAGCGCAGCTAAGACATTTAAAGCTGCCAATCATGTCATAATTATGCAAGAAATGTAGGAAATTAGATACAACCATTGAAAAATTGTTTGGTTTATGCTTACCGGGGACAGAATTAGAACCTTAGATCTCTTGTAAGGGCGTCGAGTGCCTTAGCTGGGGAGCCAGTTTAAAACACATATTCACTGCAGTTAATGTTCATCTTAGGTGAACTCGATTGAGATCAGCTTTTATGAAACTTGTTTGCTAATTACAGATTTTTAAAAAAATTATAGCAAAAGTTACTTGTCCCATATAAAAAATTCTTAACAGCAAAATAAATAAAAATGTTATAAAAATCCTCTGAGGGGACTTGAACCCGAAACTCGTACTTGAATCAAGAATTTCGTACTCGATTTCAGTATTCCTTTAATTATACTTGATTCAAGTTTACTTTTTCTTATTTAAAGATCTTTTGTACTTGAATTAAATATTTTTACACTCGTTTCAAGATTTCCATTCTTGATTTAAGTATTTTCGTATTTATTTCAAGTACTCCATTCTTAAATTAAGAACGAAATACTTGAATCGAAAATACTTAATTCATGTTCATTCGTTTTTAATTTTAGCACTGCTTTTTTCTATCAGTGTAGGTTAGATGTAGTGAGCATTTTGAGATAAACCCCCCACTCACATAAGCCATATATTGGCCCGTTGTGATGTCGCGTCTTGGACATGGTGCACAGACACCGTCTAACCAGACGCAGAGTGTGTCACACCGTTTACGAGGGCGTGGTCCCCGAGGCTTGCATAAAGGATAGGATATTTTTCGGTTTAGTGTCCGCCAGTTGAGAGAGGTCCGATAAGAAGAAAGAACCAAGGTAGCAATTTCTGTTTTTGCAGAGTGCTGGACAGTCGCAGAAGAAGTGGGAGACCGTTTCCTCCTCCTCCTCGTCTCGGCAACATCTGCAGAAATCATTGAAGGGGGCTAGAAGTCTCGCTGCGTGAGTCCCCACTAACCAGTGCCCCGTAATGGCCCTGAACAAGGCCTGAGGACCGCTTTTTACAGAGCGTTGGCCAGGTTTGCCTGGCAATCCTACCCGTGGCGGTGGTAAGTTGCCATCTCTTGTTTGCTTCAAGTTCGAAGTGCGATCGGACTCTAAGCTTGCAGCTAGCCATGGGGATACACATGTTCTCCTTGTCTGTGAGGAGAGTCATGGTAGTACCATGCCTTGCCAGCTCGTCTTCTTTGTCGTTGCCCTCGATGCCTTTATGTCCGGGCACCCATATGAGGTGTATCTCGAACTGCTCAGCCATCTCCAGTTGGGGTCGAACTGAGGGCTCCTGTTGTGGTCAGTCCAGCGGCACGCTGTACCTTGCCAAGCTTGTGGCCTGTTTTCTTCTTTAATAGAGCTGGCAACCATACCGGCACTCCGTACAGTACGGTAGGCATGCAAGATATAATGCGTAATTAAAATCTTTTGATACAAATGCTCTCATAACAACAGTTAAAACAATCAATGGCTTCTTTACACAGCTTGAACTGGAGTTAGCTCAATTTCTACTTGACAAGCACATCGATGTAATGCTACTTTCCGAAACACAGCTCACTAACAAATGTAATTTCAATATCAGTGGATACTTATTCTACGGTACAAATCACCGCGACGGTGCCTTAAGTAACCTCGTTTTCATACTCGATATCGAAAGTAAAAAGTATATAGGGTTTGTGCAATGTCCGTCATGGTTTCTGTACGTCTGCATGAACGCAACTTTTTTCCACACCCTTCAATCTAGACTCTTGAAACTTTGCAAGTATTTTTATCTATGACATAGTAAATTAAAGTGTCAAGATAAGCGCTCTACGATAACTGGATCCTTTCAAACCGATATTTCGCACGTCCTTACAGCTAGAATTACCAAATTTGGGGAGAAGATAGCTGCTAACAAAAACTGCATCAAAATGCAAATCCTTTTGGAGCTACGCCCAACCATTTTATCGGATATATTACTGGTATCGAGTGTACCGCAGTAGGTTTCTTCCGACTGCAATGTTTCCGCTTGTTATATATTATAATTTTGTAAACATAGGTACTGCACAAGAACAATGACTGATCTCGTAAAAACAGGATGTTACTTTTTTTAATTCGAGTGTACCGGCTAAAGCCAACTTGACACATCGTACATACTTTGGTTTGCTTATCTGCTTTTGCCCGCAGCATCCAAATCGGACGTCCGAAAGACCCAGCCATAACCGCCGGATAAATAAACCTAGATGCATTACCAAAGAACTTCTATCTACTACTAAAGACTCTTGGTGATCGAAAAAATTTGACCTTTGAACCCCTGAGGTCAACTCTTACTCCCTGCTTTAAGCGGGGTTTACAATGTCAGCGTGAGATTGGAAAATGTTTTGTTTCAGTCTGACACACCTATTTTTCACATAAGTTTGTCTCCCTCATTTGCAATCTGTAACCGGTCTCATATGCATCTCAGCAAAAAGCAATTCGAAAATGGAGTTTTAAAAGCTGTCAATAGGTGTCGCATTTTCGAAATTAGCATCATGTGCTTGAAAGCACCAAAGCTCTAAACCTCTATTTTACTCAAAATGGCTGTCAATAGGTGTCGCATCTTCGTTAGCTCCAATGTTTTTAACTCAATTTTACTCAATACAGAGGTAAATGTTAATAGAATTCACTTTTTAATATTTATTTAGTACATATTAACGAATATATAACAATAAAATCAATGTTATGTAAAAAAAGCAAATCGTTTAATTTTCGCGCCATTTCACGTGTGTCAGCTGTGTTCGAACACCGTCGAACACTGCTCCTCTTCAAGTTCAGCAGCAGTAGCAACAGCTGCTTGCATCATCATTGTATGATGAGCTACTAAAATTTTTTGTTGTTGTCGTCTTCTCATTTTTTATTATTTATCAATTCTGCTTCACTTTAAAAATTTTTGCCACAAAAATGTAACAATCATCAGCTGTTCACAGCACATAGACGGCTAACTGCTGATTTCGAAAATTCGAACATACTTTCACGCTGACATTGTAAACTACCAGCGTACGTCTCAGGTTGGTAAAAGCTTTAATCCAATCTCACGCTGACATTGTAAACGCCGCCTTATTGTTAACAGTCAAAAGTGACTTATTGGTCAGCTGTTTCATACGCTGCTGCTTGGACTGTTCGTATTTCTTAAAGAGCATCAAACTAGCTTAATGGGTTCAATAGGCATTGATTTTGACTTACGCACTGCAGGCATCCAAATCGTCTTCAACGTGCAAAACATCCTGTTCTTGAGCACGTGCCTCAGCCGGCGGGTGCTCATTTGTTGTTGCACCTGTTTCAAAGTAGCTCAACAAAAGTAACATTTATTTTTCCTTGTATTGGGGTTAAAGCAGCTGCAGAAAACAGACGCAGGATCCAGCGTCAGCTCTTAAAGTTCTGTTTACCGCGAAAATCAGTTTTTTATACCAAAGACGTCCGGGGACCCCATTTTTGAATTGCTGATTTTCCTGTTGGTGTGGTGCCCTGTGGTTCATAACGCGCTGGTCGAATCAATTCGATGGTACCTAACAATAACTATGTATATTTCTCAAGTACGTCAGAATATTAAATATGGATCTTGTATAAGGTATCCCATAGAACTAATTCAGCAAGATTGGACTAATTCGGTGCATAAATAGTATCTGCTCGTTGGACCCAGGGGTCTAAACTGGAACATTATCATTAACTTATCTACTCACCATAATAGGCTTTTACTAACGAGGCTTGCTTTATACTCGAGTCCCGGTGCTGGAATGAAAAAAATCTAATGAGTGTTAGAACTCACTGTTTGATTGCTATATATTAGAATAAAAAATAAAATAATAGTTTATTTTGTTAACTTTCTGTTTCAGTAGCCGTTAATGCATTTAATGTAGATGGTTGCATTGAATGTTCAGAATTTTCTTCATGTTGTTGTGGTTGATGCTCCTCTTGTTCTTGCTGCTGTGTTGAATGTTGAAAACAGCAAACACCATTATTATATGAAATATACTTACTTCCATTACAAACAAATTTATTTAAAAATAAAATTGATTTGTTGTGGGTAGTAAGGGTTTTTTCTTTTTTTTCTTATTCGTTTGCTTTTGCGCTGCGAGTTTCGAACACAGAAGTTTAAAATAAAACTATCCTGTGCCGCACACTTATTCTTTGTGCCTGCTACCGAACCACACTCGGCGACAACGACACCATTCTGTCGCCCCGCCAAAACGATACTTCCCAAAGCAACAATGAATCAAAGCAACAACGAATAAAAGCAACAACGAAAAAACAAAAACAAAACATAGCGACAGCAAAGCAGTAGCCACATCGTGTTATGTTCGTTAGAAAGACTTTGTACTTTACAGTTATTCTCTGCCGCTACACTAATACAATCATACTCAGCTGAATATGTATATGACATTTTTCAGTCGGTCCAGCACGGAACTCTAAATTTGTTCGTCGGCCGAGCTCATTCTAGCACGGCACGCTACATTTGTTTGCATGTATTCAACAGACAGATAAAGATACCCCGCCTATAGATGTTAACACATCAATAATAATAAGTTAAACTTGTACAGATGCGATTGCACCTACCGTAAGGGGGGTGGTGTTCTCATTCCTGTTGACTCTTGTTTTTCCCTGAACAGATTTATTCTCGTTATCTAAGCGACACAGAGTTTTTATGCGCAAAACAATTATTTAGCGGCCGTTCACAGTATTACCTGTTATTATATTCTCCCCATTGTGATAAAATCATTAACTCGGATGTGTGCTCTACCACTTGATTTGTCGATGATGGCGGATATGGATCAACTTTAAGTGGTTCGTAAATGTCACATCTTCGACGCAATAACTATGGCCTTTCTAAGTTGGGCCTATCGCAAGTTATCAGGGTGCATACTGGAAGTGGTAGGGTACCCCCTAATATCCTTTGAAATTCTTTACCCGTATCCAGCATCTAATAGTTTTTAAAAACCCGTAAAATATCATTTACTTAATTTAACCAACATTTTCAGCATACTAATTGGAATCACCGTTATTCTTGTAATGACGTAGAAACTGCCATTGTTAAATTTTATAAGGCCCTAAATTCACTTTTTTTGTGTTTATCTCACTTTTTGTACAATTAATAAAAAATGACCTCGGTTCACGGGGAAACTATCAAAACAATATCTCATAAAAAATGTATAATATCGAGAAATACTAATTATTTATTTTCGTATATAACAGCAAAATCCAATTTTTGTTTTGTTTTTTCTGGTTTTGTATATATATCGTGTTAAAATAATTATCTTAATCGTTGTAGATTAATCAAAACTTAAATCTCTATGTTTTCCATTATCGGTTAGCCTTGAAAATACGAATTAGAAGTTGCGATCAAGCAGTATACTCATCAAGTTCATATAGTTGCATTTATTCCTATCCTTCTCAAGTTCAAAAGGCATATATGTATGTTTGTCCCAGTTATTACCGAGTATATCCAACCAAGATACTTAACTAGTCCTGATGTATTATCAGGCTGTATACTTTGATACTTATATGACGTTAACTTTTAATATAAATAAAGCTGTTGAAAAAAGTTATGGAGTCTTTCCTCTTCCTGTTGTTTGGAATTAAAATTTTTGCCAAATGCTATGCAGCTAGCCTACATAAACTCAAACTCACATTTAATAATACTGTGCGTTACGGGATGTAAAGAACTGACCAAATAACGCCTTAAGTAATCTCGGTTTTATGCCCTAATGCCATTAAATTGGTGAAAAAAAATCACGAAGGGCACCCAATAGAGAATCTTCAGCTTTTACTTCACCGCAGAATCACCGTCATACCGCCATACAAATTCCTACTGGTGGTGAATAGCTCCTCAAGCTGTTCAGCAAGCAAAAATGGCTTAAGCAGTAAAACGTGTGGCAACTGTGGTGCCAACCACACAGCGAACTATAAAGGCTATCCAATTTACAAGAAACTTAAAAACCGTATCCATCAGCTAGTTTCTGTACGCTCACAAAACTCACCGATTACCCTAAAATCATTGAAATTCAACCCAGACGTCTCCTTTTCGACTGCAGCTAGATCCTCATTTGAGCCAGAATTCCCAACCAAAATAGTGCCTTATGCAAGCGCTTTAAGATCAGAACTGGCCCTCCCTGCGTCTAACACACCATTTTCACAAGCAAAAAAAAACTAATGAGTGTTAGAACTCACGAGCAATGTGTTAACAGCCGTGTGTACATTTTTGATTGCTAAATATTAGCATAAAAAATAAAAAAATAGTTTATTGAATTTAGTTTTCCTTTCTCCAGTTTCTCTGTCTTTTTTTTTTTATTCTAATTTACTTTATTCCGAGTTTTCGGCAACTGACCTTTACAAATGCGTCGCTGAATACACTTTCGTAATTTGTGTACATCTTTGCATTATTGTATAGCAAGCGCTGTTAGAAAGTGTCATAAAGGAGAAACTGGGAATAGAATGTATGATGAGCAGCAGCAAAAGTGATATTTGACTGCCTTGGAAGACAAAAAGAGAGAGAAGTCTTTATTGTTGATTTTGGTTGTTTTAAGATAGAACTTCTAGCTCAACAAAACCACCTGCTGCTGACTTCTGTTATTTCTTTCATCACATTTAACTACGATTAAAACACACAAACAAAGAAACATACCAACAAATAAATACAGGAGAAATGTTTGCAGAAGCCTGTTTATTTTTGCAATAAATAAGTTTCTTGGATATGAACGATAGCTTGCCTGCCTTACGTATTCTATGACCTTTTGATACCTGTTCTACCCAACAAAACACTTGGACTAGCAACTGATATGCACCTAGCCAACCAAGTATCTTGAGCTAAAAACTAGGATTCTGCAAGCACTTGTCCGCAAAACTATTTTTCTTCCCCCATTATTGCGCTTGACTAAAATAAAACAACAAGATTTTGTCTTCCAAGGCAGTCAAATATCAGTCTTGCTATTGCTAATCATACATACTCTTCCCAATTTTTACCCTATGACACTTTCTAACAATCATTGGCATACAGTTATGCAAAGATGTACACAAATTACGAAAGTGTATTCAGTAGTGCATTGGTACATATGTAAATGAAGCGCGAGTTTGCCGCCGACACAGAAAAAGGAATAATATCAAAAATAACAAAAACCTCGATAAGCAGGCACAGCAAAAAACATATGTTTCAAACGCACTTTCATACAATATGTACCAACAACATTTTACCGTTCTTGCTGTCCGCTGACCCGCCGCCTCTCCTTTAATTGACGGGCCGCTGAACGCAAAGGCAAACTGAACAAATCAACAACGTGCTGGCTTGTCGTTGCTGAGACGCACAAACTGCACAAAGAGTGAATACCCCTTGAACCAATATTCGTTAATTGTCAATGAAAACTCTAATATATGATTTTAATATATATATTGTTTATGCTAAAATATAAACAATAAACAATGCTAGAATATAAACAAACATGTAGAATTGAAATTATATTAAAGAATGTCAAGTTTTGCTATTCAATTGCACAAAGTTCATATTAAGTTTATACTACACCAATACAATCATACTCAGATGAACAAGTATATGAAATTTCGCAGTCGGTCCACGACGGCACTCTAAATTTGTTCGTCGGTCGAGCACGTTACAGCGCGGCACGCTGCATTGTTTGCAAGTATTATCAAATGGCAGAAATGGGTACCCGTGCCTATGGATGTTAACACATTACTACAAACACGGCTCAGGACAACAAGCCACAGAAGCAAAAACAAAGCAGCCGAAGCACTTATATGTACGCTGCAAAAGAGCATGAGAGAGTTTATGTCATTCATGCAGACAACTATGCAAGATAAAGGTTACACTGATAAAAAAAATCAAGTATTCAGTACTTAAAACCCAATAATTCGAACTTGATTTCTCACTAAGTACGGAATTACAGTAACCGAGAATGTCGTACTTGATTCAAGTATGGTTTCTTAAGTTCGTTTGTTCTTGATGTAAGTTCTCTTTAAACTTGAATTTAGTTCTTCCAATCTTGATTCAAGTACTGATTGAACTCGATTTAAGCTTTGGAGTTCTTAAACGTAAGTTCATAAAAAAAGTATTTTTATTCTTTATCCAAGAATTGGAAACTTGATCCAAGTTTGACAATACTTGATCAAAGTATGACTATGCTTCATTTTATTAATTCCCGAAATTCTAAGATATATACAAAGCGCAGCTAAGACATTTAAAGCTGCCAATCATGTCATAATTATGCTAGAAATGTAGGAAATTAGATACAACCATTGAAAAATTGTTTGGTTTATGCTTACCGGGGACAGAATTAGAACCTTAGATCTCTTGTAAGGGCGTCGAGTGCCTTAGCTGGGGAGCCAGTTTAAAACACATATTCACTGCAGTTAATGTTCATCTTAGGTGAACTCGATTGAGATCAGCTTTTATGAAACTTGTTAGCTAATTACAGATTTTTAAAAAAATTATAGCAAAAGTTACTTGTCCCATATAAAAAATTTTTAACAGCAAAATAAATAAAAATGTTATAATTTCAGTATTCCTTTAATTATACTTGATTCAAGTTCACTTTTTCTTATTTAAAGATCTTTTGTACTTGAATTAAATATTTTTACACTCGTTTTAAGAATTCCATCCTTGATTTAAGTATTTTCGTATTTATTTCAAGTACTCCATTCTTAAATCAAGAACGAAATACTTGAATCGAAAATACTTAATTCATGTTCATTCGTTTTTAATTTTAGCACTGCTTTTTTCTATCAGTGTAGGTTAGATGTAGTGAGCATTTTGAGATAAACCCCTCACTCACATAAGCCATATATTGGCCCGTTGTGATGTCGCGTCTTGGACATGGTGCACAGACACCGTCTAACCAGACGCAGAGTGTGTCACACCGTTTACGAGGGCGTGGTCCCCGAGGCTTGCATAAAGGAAAGGATATTTTTCGGTTTAGTGTCCGCCAGTTGAGAGAGGTCCGATAAGAAGAAAGAACCAAGGTAGCAATTTCTGTTTTTGCAGAGTGCTGGACAGTCGCAGAAGAAGTGGGAGACCGTTTCCTCCTCCTCCTCGTCTCGGCAAAATCTGCAGAAATCATTGAAGGGGCTAGAAGTCTCGCTGCGTGAGTCCCCACTAACAAGTGCCCCGTAATGGCCCTGATCAGCCTAAACTGTTTAAGTGAACAAGGCCTGAGGAACGCTTTTTACAGAGCGTTGGCCAGGTTTGCCTGGCAATCCTACCCGTGGCGGTGGTAAGTTGCCATCTCTTGTTTGCTTCAAGTTCGAAGTGCGATCGGACTCTAAGCTTGCAGCTAGCCATGGGGATACACATGTTCTCCTTGTCTGTGAGGAGAGTCATGGTAGTACCATGCCTTGCCAGCTCGTCTTCTTTGTCGTTGCCCTCGATGCCTTTATGTCCGGGCACCCATATGAGGTGTATCTCGAACTGCTCAGCCATCTCCAATTGGGGTCGAACTGAGGGCTCCTGTTGTGGTCAGTCCAGCGGCACGCTGTGCCTTGCCAAGCTTGTGGACTGTTTTCTTCTTTAATAGAGCTGGCAACGATACCGGCACTCCGTACAGTACGGTAGGCATGCAAGATATAATGCGTAATTAAAATCTTTTGATACAAATGCTCTCATAACAACAGTTAAAACAATCAATGGCTTCTTTACACAGCTTGAACTGGAGTTAGCTCAATTTCTACTTGACAAGCACATCGATGTAATGCTACTTTCCGAAACACAGCTCACTAACAAATGTAATTTCAATATCAGTGGATACTTATTCTACGGTACAAATCACCGCGACGGTTTTCATACTCGATATCGAAAGTAAAAAGTATATAGGGTTTGTGCAATGTCCGTCATGGTTTCTGTACGTCTGCATGAACGCAACTTTTTTTCACACCCTTCAATCTAGACTCTTGAAACTTTGCAAGTATCTTTATCTATGACATAGTAAATTAAAGATAAGGGCTCTACGATAACTGGGTCCTTTCAAACCGATAAACTCGATAGCTCAAAATCGATAAGTCCACCTATTTCGCACGTCCTTACAGCTAGAACTACCAAATTTGGGGAGAAGATAGCTGCTAACAAAAACTGCATCAAAAAGCAAATTCTTTTGGAGCTACGCCCAACCATTTTATCTGATATATTACTGGTATCGAGTGTACCGCAGTCGGTTGCTTCCGACTGCAATGTTTCCACTTGTTATACCCTAAACCAGTGAAATGGGTAAAAATTAAATGATTAAAAGTTATTTTTGAATTTTATTTTCTGTTAAATTTTGTAAACATAGGTACTGCACAAGAGCAATGACTGATCTCGTAAAAACAGGATGTTACTTTTTTTAATTCGAGTGTACCGGCTGAAGTCATCTTGACACATCGTACATACTTTGGTTTGCTTATCTGCTTTTGCCCGCAGCATCCAAATCGGACGTCCGAAAGACGTCCGAAAGACCCAGAATAAATAAACCTAGATGCATTACCAAAGAAGTTCTAACTACTACTAAAGACTCTTGGTGATCGAAAAAATTTGACCTTTGAACTCCTGAGGTCAACTCTTACTCCCTGCTTTATTGTTAACAGTCAAAAGTGACTTATTGGGCAGCTGTTTCATACGCTGCTGCTTGGACTGTTCGTATTTCTTAAAAAGCATCAACTAGCTTTTTGGGTTCATTAGGCATTGATTGTTGACTTACGCACTGCAGGCATCCAAATCGTCTTCAACGTCCAAAGCATCCTGTTCTTAAGCACGTGCCTCAGCCGGCGGGTGCTCATTTGTTGTTGCACCTGTTTCAAAGTAGCTCAACAAAAGTAACATTTATTTTTCCTTGTATTGGGGTTAAAGCAGCTGCAGAAAACAGCCGCAGGATCCAGCGTCAGGTCTTAAAGTTCTGTTTACAGTGAAAATCAGTTTTTTATACCAAAGACGTCCGGGGACCCCATTTTTGAATTGCTGATTTTCCTGTTGGTGTGGTGCCCTGTGGTTCATAACGCGCTGGTCGAATCAATTCGATGGTACCTAACAATAACTATGTATATTTCTCAAGTACGTCCGAATATTAAATATGGATCTTGTATAAGGTATCCCATAGAACGAATTCAGCAAGATTGGACTAATTCGGTGCATAAATAGTATCTGCTCGTTGGACCCAGGGGTCTAAACTGGAACATTATCATTAACTTATCTACTCACTATAATAGGCTTTTACTAACGAGGCTCGCTTTATACTCGAGTCCCCGCGTTAACAAGCCGGTGCTTGAATGAAAAAAATCTAATGAGTGTTAGAACTCACTGTTTGATTGCTATATATTAGCATAAAAAATAAAATAATAGTTTATTTTGTTAACTTTTTGTTTCAGTAGCCGTTAATGCATTTAATGTAGATGGTTGCATTGAATGTTCAGAATTTTCTTCATGTTGTTGTGGTTGATGCTCCTCTTGTTCTTGCTGCTGTGTTGAATGTTGAAAACAGCAAACACCATTATTATATGAAATATACTTACTTCCATTACAAACAAATTTATTTAAAAATAAAATTGATTTGTTGTGGGTAGTAAGGGTTTTTTCTTTTTTAACGTAGAATACGTTATTCGGCAGGTTAGGGGTGCAATGCGAAGTAAAAATTTTTGCGACCACTTTCGCCGCGTTCATTTCGATTTTTTTATACTTTAAACATTCCCAAATGGAATCTCATTTATATAGGAGTTAACTGAATTTGTTAGCTTTCGAACAGTATATAAAGTATAATACCTGCTACATATAAAGTTTTTGAATCCATAAGTAAATGAAATTTTAAGCGCAATACATTTTTCGGCAATTTTCATATGCGTGTTTTATGTGCTCATGTATTAGCAATAAGTAAGAGCGGGCGCGATAGTGATAGCTATAGCGGATAGACTGTGCATATAGTGTTGTTTCAGTTGCCGTTGCGCTCAGTGGTGTTTCGAAGCAAGCGGCGTGCCAACGCACTGTGGGCATTTTACCAAAAACTGGCATTAATTAATGGCTTGCAAACCACGCAAGATATTTTGATTTGGTTTTTTGCGTTAGGTTTGTAAGAACCAAAGGAAAATCATTTTAATAAAATTGGCTTGTTGCCGCCCTTTGTTTTCAACATATCAGGTCGAAATCTGGGAGTCAAGCATGTTTATATAATACTACAATTTTTTTAAAAATTCATGTATATCGGCCAACTATATAATTTTTACTAGAGATTTGCATAAACAAGAAGTTAGTTTTGGGACATGTAAAAATAAATATATGACAGTTTTTTTTTGCAAAGCGCCCCATAGTGCAGCCGCAACAAACAACGGTAAAAGCTTGTGTGTGTTCGAAAAAGAAGCAACCGCGTTTCATTTCTCATGTCGTCTCAACATTTGACTTATACTAATTAATGCAAACCAACTTAGAAGGGTTGTATAAACTCAATATGAACTTTGTGCAATTAAATAGCAAAACGTGATTACTTCAATATTATGTCTGTCTAATATGTTTGTTCATATTTTGGCAATAAGGTAAGGCGTTCAGAATCAATTAAACACGTTGTAGATAATTTAATAAACTAGCACTTAAATCGACGTTTTTTGTAAGTAATTAAAATATATTATCTATATATTAAATTATATATTTGATTTTTTTTATTGACGATTATTAAATATTTGTACAAGGGGTATTTTTAGTTTGTGCATTTTTTGGGTCTCAGCCACGACAATCCAGCACGTGTTGTTGTTGGTTTATGGCTGTTTTTAACTATTTATGTATGTATTTGATTCGGGAGGCAAAATGAGTGTGTGTGTGTGTATATTCACGAAAAATAAACCAGTGCAAAAAAATCGCTACCAATATACTAAATAGAATGAAAATATAATAAAATGCCTCCTTAAAAGCGCCTATATTTAACAAAATATTTTGAAAGTAAATATAAATAAGTGTGATTAGAAAATACATTTATATTATTAATATTCGTATGAAATTTATCAGGAGAGAAAACAAACCCTTCTAGGAACTTATGGAAACTACATTCAATCTTCAACCTTCATTGATATGGTTTGGAGCATACATTTAAAAATATATTTTACTTAATTTAATTTCATTATTTTGTCATTACTTCTATTTTGTTTGATAAATTTGAAATGTTACGTATTCTACGTAAAATCTTAGCGGCCGTGTTGGAGACACAGCCTGTTGGTCTTTTTTTTTCTTATTCGTTTGCTTTTGCGCTGCGAGTTTCGAACACAGAAGTTTAAAATAAAACTATCCTGTGCCGCACACTTATTCTTTGTGCCTGCTACCGAACCACACTCGGGCGACAACGACACCATTCTGTCGCCCCGCCAAAACGATACTTCCCAAAGCAACAACGAATCAAAGCAACAACGATTTAAAGCAACAACGAAAAAAAGCAACTACGAGACAAAGCAACAACGAAAAAACAAAAACAAAACATAGCGACAGCAAAGCAGTAGCCACATCGTGTTATGTTCGTTAGAAAGACTTTGTACTTTACAGTTATTCTCTGCTGCTACACTAATACAATCATACTCAGATGAATATGTACATGACATTTTTCAGTCGGTCCAGCACGGCACTCTAAATTTGTTCGTCGGCCGAGCTCATTCCAGCACGGCACGCTACATTTGTTTGAATGTATTCAACAGACAGATAAACCCAGTGGCGCACAGCGTAATGAGGCCTGGCCACAGTATGCATTATCTCTACAATAAAAGTTATGCATTACACTAGCCAACTTTTGTGTGCACAGTTGTAAGCTGGATAAATTTACCGCTACTTTTCGCTATGACTTCGAAACGACGCGAAGCGTTCGTGAAGTAAATTCCACAATCTTGTCTTTGTGTTAGTGCGTTCGTGAAGTAAATTCGAAAATCTTGTCTATGTGCTAGTACGTTTCGTCGAATGTGTAAGAAGAAGATCATTAATATGTGCATACATGCATAAAAATCGGGGTATACAGTAAAAGATAAAACTGTGATGATCAGCGGCCCCTTACCATTACCAAAAAATCTGTTGGGTCGACAAAAATATTGTTTTTTTTTTTTTTAACTATTGCAGTGTGAATACTTCACAACTAAAACAGTAAATTTGAGCTTAGTCGATTTGTTATTTATCATATTTTGTATTTTTCAGGTACATTTCCTCGAAAAATCGACCGTATCAACAGTCAACGAATGGAAAGCACGAATCCCACAATATAGTGGCCATACTCAGGTTAGTATTTTATATGATACGCTAAAATAATTAAGCTAAAGAATGTTATTAACAATCTTTTTATTTACAGTTTGCGTTGCCAATCACTGATTTCCTTAAAGCTTTACAAATTACGACGTGCCAATTGTCGCGCAATAATCGCTAGCTGTTCTGAATTCTTTCGCACTGGCAGAGGAGATATATTAAATGGCAATACGCCATCCTCTATATCACCATCGAACTCAGTGGGCTCACAGGTCTGTTTTTCATCAATAATATAGATTAGTTATATCAAAACTTATCTTATAAAATTTTTTTTCAGGGCTCTGGGTCAAATACGCCACCAGGAAAAATAGTGCCTCAAGACATTCACAATCAGCTGTGCAGGCAAAATGAGTATCTTACCTATGTGACGAGTGCTCACGATTTGTGGGATCAAGCGGATCGTTTGGTTCGCACAGGCAATCATATAGGTGGGGTCCTTAACGCGTTAACTCGATTATACAAATTTAAATATAATAATTTTGTTGTAGATTTTATTCGTAAGCTGGATCATGAAAATGGTCCGCTGACGCTTCATAGCACCATGCATGAGGTGTTTCGCTATGTTCAGGCGGGCCTCAAGACGCTACGTGATTCTGTAACGTATACCCAGTTGCAGTAGTGATAACATTCGGCCCACTTCCGAGTTCAACATCATCAACAACGCAATCAAAACCAATATCAAAAAAAAAAAAAAAAAAAAAACACACCACCAATTGTGTCTAAATGAAAGTCAGGCCAAATTAGCAACTTTAAATTTTATAATTATAAATATTATATTGTAACCAGCAGTAACAGCAAGACAGCTACACATTTAAACTTTTATTTTATTCAAACCTTCCAACAAAAACTGCAATGACACCAGCACCCGCAAACAACAACACCACCACCCGCACACAACAACACCACCAAGCGCAAAAGCAGCGAATGGTTTTTTTGTTTTGTTTATTTATAGTAACTTCTTTTTTGTTAAACATAAGCTATTTAATTATTTCCCTACGCCCAATTTTTATTTTGTTTATTTTTTTTAAGCCATGTTTAGCTAACTATTTATACTTAATTTTAAAACGTGAACACACAAACAATTTTCATATTATGTAAACAAGTTATTCTACCATTCTAAATTATGTTTTTAGACCGTAAGTAAAAAAGGCAAACTTTAGTTCAATTCTGTTTTTACTATGGCTTTTTAATTTTTAAGTAAGATAACTTTTTGTCGTTTGCACATGTTTCGTTTATATATTTGTGCTGGCCAACATGTGAATGCGCCTTAAAGCACCAACAAATAGCAACATAAAATAAAATGTTAAAAATATTGTATATAAGCAAAAGCAAGAAAAACTTAACAAAGTCGTTAGAAACTTTATGTAAGCAAGGTTTTTATAAAATAAATTTAAAGGCAACATTTTTACTATTTCTTAATTTTATAAATTTAGTTAACAAAATAAAAAAAAATCAACACTATTTTATATAGTAATATTTATACATTATTAATTATGTTTATTTAAATAAATAATTTTAAAAGAAAATGTGTAAAATAATTCAAAATCGTTTTTAGAACAATAATGGATAAATGAGGAATATAATATTATTATTTTATATATACATTGCAAATATACCAGGTATACATATATATGCCAAGATTTTACACATTGTTTTATTTCGTTGTACTCTTCACATTTGTATGGTTTTATTTTTTTGTGCCTCAAGACTCAAAAATCACACGCAACAAGCAACAAGTTACAGTGCATTAGTAGTTCTTAAAGAAGTTCAATTTAATAACGAAAAAAAAACAAACAAAATAAATCGTAAAATACGCAGCAATTTAATCAATGAAATTAGACTTGCCTCCTCCCTTTAACGAAACTAACAAAATATACATTGTACATCTAGCCGAGATTTACAAATATACATGAATACATACATATTTATATATTTTTAATATGTTAAAAAGCAAAGCGTAAAATCAAGTTATAGTATATAAGCCGAAAGTCGTATTTAAAACATAAACATGAATTGCAATAAACTTAATGTAAGTCGTTGGGCAGCACTAATGTGCCTAATTGGCAGCCTTTTGGAGTTATCGAAACGCAGCTAATAAATAAATACAGCTCGAAAATCAAAACAAAAAATAAAAGCCATAAAAAAAATGGCAAGCAAGAAAAAAATATATATTTATACATATACAAGTACAAGTATATATTATGTTCTTACCTATATATATGCAACAATATGTGGTTCTGGGGAAACAAAGCATTAACTTTCAAAAATGACAAACGACGTTCAACAGCAGTCAAATTTTAAGTTAACACTAACAACACTTATAAGTATGTACGGCTAGCCGGCATTAAATACCCTTGCAGACAGGTAAATAAAAACTATTTGCTCCTATGGCAGCTTTAAATACAACAAAGAAACACTCATACATAACAATATAGAGAAGCGGTCCGATCGGAATAAATAACAAATTTTATTTAAAATTCATTGATGTAAATATGTAACTGTAAATTAATTCATTCCATTTCACTCCAGTTTCATCAACATAATTGAGAGATTAAAAAGATTTATATAGAACATAGTATATTACTGATGTAGATGTCATGATTACGCTTTACATACAAATAATATATCTCCTGTAAGGATATTTACAAATACGAAGATAAAAACATTTACAAATAAAGAAATAAAAAAACCTAGTGCGCAATTTTAATTGTGCATATAAAAATTAATTGTAATAAAATATTATAAATTATACAAACTAATATACATACATATACGATTACACACCTACATATTTGCATGCAATAACGTATGTGTATTGTTAAAATTTCGAACGCTGTAAATAAATAAATGCATTTTTAGAGGAGACACACCTAGCCAGTCTAACAAACACACATGTATATCGATTATATACATTTATATATACAATCATTCACATACATATAAATGTATATATTTATATATGTATACACAACTAACGAAGAAAAAATCTTTATTATAGTTAAATTTTTTCAAACGACAACAAGCAGCAATATTGCAATAAATGTTACAAACAACAGAAGCAAAAATTAAACGGACGATACAAAGAACTAAATGCGCCTAGAGGATTTAAAAAGCGAAGCATAGTTATATTTTGTTAAGCGTTATTATAGTGCGGAAAATAAGCAAAACAAACCGAAGAACCAGCAGAATTAAGTTTTAAGCTTAAAGATTCACAAAAATAAGAACAACACCAACAAAAACTGAAAAACCAGCAGTTGATAACATAACGAAATTGTTCAATACCGTAGTAAATAAACAACATATATATTAAAATTAAATAAAACATATATAAAAATATATATGATATATATATGTATGGTATATATATATTTTGTACAACTATAATTTTTGACAAAACGAGTAAAGAAATCAACAACAACCGCAGCAGCAAAAACCAAGTACACTTATTAAAGTTTAAGCAACAAAAACAAACAATTTAATATGCAATTACCGTAACAGTAGTTGATAAATTAAAATAATATATAAACAAAATTGTAACATCTAAAAAAGATTTTTGGTTTTATTTAAATTCGCTTGGAACATTACTAAGATCAATTTGTGGCACTGCATTGATGATATGTTTATGTTTATGTTTATAAACTAAGGAGGTCTGGACAAGTAATTAGTTTACAATTCCGGACGAACAGTGCAAGTTTTGCTAGGATGAGTTACATCTAAGGGTATAAAATCTAATGAGTGGGAAATTGGTGAGAAATTCTTTAAGAGTTTTGATGTGTAAGCATCTATAGGCGCGGTAGGGTAAAACGACATAACTTATACAAGCATAAAAACTCCATATAAAAAAAGTAAGACGTTTTTGATTGATTAAGAACGACTCTGTGTGGAAATCCGTGTGCCTTCTAATGTTCGTATTAGATCCTAACATATGCTACATTTTATATTGACACAACTGCCCAGTGGCGTACAGCATAATGAGGCCTGGCCACAATATACATTATCGCTACAGTAAAAGTAATGCATTACACTTGCCAACTTTTGTGTGCACAGTTGTAAGCTGGAAAAATTTACCGCTTCTCTTCGCTATGACTTCGAAACGACGCGAAGCGTTCGTGAAGTAAATTCCACAATCTTGTCTTTGTGTTAGTGCGTTCGTGAAGTAAATTCGAAAATCTTGTCTATGTGCTAGTACGTTTCGTCGAATGTGTAAGAAGAAGATCATTAATATGTGCAT